>DWNE01003843.1:0-16074 GCA_018249875.1 Cecropterus toxeus
GTGTTTGTGTATTCGTGTTTGTGTGTCCATGGCACCCACGACACAGAAGAAAATCCTAGTGTGGGGCTATGAGTGTAAAAGCGTGTGTTTTTTTTTAATATATAAAAAAACGATTTAGGTACATTTTTATTTGTAGAAAATTTTGCGAGGATGTCGCCGTTATTTACTTGGTAAACTTATAGGCTACGTTTGAGTTCGATATTTTGCACTATTTAAAGATTTTTTTATGTCCTGTAGCGAGGCACGGGTAGATACTTCAGCTTGTATATAGTCTGCCAGTTTTAGGCAACAGACCAGGGGAGTACAGCGAGGGTACGATGGGCTCGACATACGGCGCCCGCCCGCCCTCGCACCAGGCGTACTTCGTGGCGCTGGGCGGAGTGCTGCTTCTGCTGCTCATGCTGCTCTCCTACTGCTTCTACTTCTGCGTGAGGAGGATTAAAGGTATAGAGTAACTGTAATTAATGTAAGTGGTAACTAACAGTTCTTTAATGTAACTGGTTCCACCGTATTAATTAAAGTAAAATTATAAATAAATAATTGTAATATAATTATTATAATTCCTATTGTAATATATTTTATTTTTTTACTATATGGAAGTAGCAGACGAGCATGCAGTCCACATGATAAGTTGCCACTGCCCCCCTCGTGGACGTCTGTAGTCAACCACAGATAAGATTAATTAATGAAGTTAGCCACAGACGCGTTGCTACCTCTAAGGACTAAGTTGGAATGCCTCGGATAGGTGTATCAGTAGCGCTACACTGCTGTTATTAGTTATAAATAAGTGTGGCGGTGGTGCTTCCAGAGTCCTACCACAAACAGAGAGACCGCCTTGTTCATCAGTGTAGTATTTATTTTGCTTGTTTTAGTTTTAGAATTCAGGTTTTTTTCTACTCGTTTATTTATTTTAATTTTTTAAACTTACAAAGGTGACAATACTGAGTCAGTCTCACGACTAGTCGCTATTAGCTTCGCCGGCGGATATAATCTATATTTTTAAATATTTTTACTAAAAAATGTTTTGTAGGTGCGTCTAAAATTGAATATTCGCATATTTATTCAACGCACTCATTCAAATGTGAGTGTGAGAATGAGTGTTGAACTGTTGATCCTTGATCAATGAAAAACAATGAACGTAGAGCAATTAACTTTTTCTTATCATATATCACATCAAGCTTTTTAATGCTTAAATGTGTGTTAAATTTAAGTATTTTAATACGTTTAAATTGTTATTTTCGTTAAATAATAATATCTCCTAAAATTTGTAATTATTTGTCAGAATTGGCGACACAACCAATGCCGCCGCCAGTAAAGTCGGTGCGCCCCCCGCCGCCCGCCGCCTACCCCGTGCAACCAGGTACCGTAACCTTATATCGTCCTGATTATATACCAATAGAATTGACCATTCACACTAATGACAATACCATTTGAAATATGTGCATCTGGGGGCGCGGCAGTGCCCCCGTCAAGTCGAGCATAGAGCATCTTGAAGAAACATATACTTCTCAAAGTTCTAAAATAAAGGTTAATCAATGATGGTGGTGGTGATTTATCCTTATAACAAAAGAGTTGAGCGTTGCAGTATTAGTTGAAGCAAGCGGTAAGGGACACGGACAAAGGAATTATTCGAAATATTCCAACTTAGTCTTAAGATCTAGCAACGCATCTGTAGTCAATCTCAGGTACGAGAGATCTTACCGGGATACAATTACAAATATCCATGGGCGCAGAGGCCGTTTACCACCAGGTAGACAGCATGCTTGTATGCTACTTCAAACTTATATTTTTATATTAAAACAAAATTAGAATTGGAGCAAAATGTTCGTGTGAGTCTGGATAATGCAGGTTTATTTTTCAAAGCCTAATAGTAAGCAATTTTATTATATAGGTCTTTAAATCTTTTTATTTGTGCACAGTGGTCCGTGAAAGCGCAACGGCTATGGCGCGTCTCTGCAAGCAAATCCCACCGACGCACACCGACACCGTGTTTCCCACGCTGTCACCCAATAAGCCTAGCATGATGTCCACGCCGCCGCGCTCCCCACGACGTAGCGTGAGCTCACCGGCACGCTCTGCACATGCGATCTCCCCCACTCGAACGCCCGCATACACGTCCCCCGCCCGCTCGCCCGCACGCGCCGTCTCCCCTTCCCGCGCACATGCAATAGCGCGCTCCCCGGGCAGCAGACCCTTGCCGCTACCTCCCCCAAAAATAGTCTCCCACTCCCCGGGCAAGAAGCGACCCAATTCCATGCCCAATCAGCCCACACCGGCCATATCGGTTTCCGAAGTTAACTAAGCTATTTACATTAATATCTTTGTTAATTAAATGTATAGTTACATGTCTTTTGTCCTTTTATGGTTTTATAAAATTATCTGACTCTAATCTACATAATTATGCTTTGTTATCGTTTGCAATTATAATAATATAGGTAGGAATAAAGAAAATAAGGATGGTGAGAAATAGTTAAGTGGACAAGAATCGCATTATCGGTATTAATGTCCTTTTTATAAAACGCATACATTAAACTTTTGATATTTAGAAGTATTTGTAGCTTTTGACATTTATACGCTTTTCTATGTGTTTATACTGTATTTGAGAACTATATACTGTAATCATGTCTCTATATTATCGATAAGAGATCAACTTCTTGGCATACTTATGTAATATCGCGGTAAGTTATTATATATGCAATTTCCTAACGCTGTGTCATGTTTGCTGAACTGTGTATTTATTGTAGTTAGACTTTTATAATATTTGTACCTTTTCATATAAAACTTTGTAAGCAACATAAGCAACCTGTATATTGTATTGATATTGTAACTCTCCGCAAATAATAATAACCCATACAATCTTCAACTTATATAATGTATACAACTTATCAGGGGCGTAGCTACCACCGTATCTGCCGTATCAATTATACGGGGCCCCCGAGCCACGGGGCCCCCAACGTGCGTAAAAATAAAATAAAATGAAAAAGTTAAAAAAAATGATAGAAACTTCCCAAATTTTGACAGATAAGTGTGATGAATAAACATTTCTTTTAATTTTATGCAAACATTTTTTTCTTTTGTAAAAAAATTTTACTCGTCGTAAGGGCCCCACACAATTTTTCATACGGGGCCCCGCAAAGCCATGCTACGCCACTGCAACTTATATAAGTAGGTATATGAATCCGTATATATTGGTATCCTGGAAAAATGCAAATAATCACCGATATTTCATTTTATATTTTATAATAACAATCATTAATACTAATAATAATCTTACCTTTTATATTATTGAGGCTATAAAATATATAGAGCTAGTCACCGAATAGGTCTTCAGTTTGAAAGGCAAGTTAGTCCTTAGATTTTACTTATCCTTAGACTTTAGCTGTTTTGGTCATTTAACATCAGGAAACTTGTATGCTTTAAAAGTAATGATTTTTAAATATTAGTGACCGACTGAAGTTTCTGGTTTCGTTTCGGCCATAAAAGAGGTTGCGGCAGAAATTCCAGTTTCGGGCAATAATTGACTGAACTTTCAGCTCAGTCGAAATATACGTCGCGATCTTTCGGGTTACCTTCAGCAATATACATTGGACGCCATAAATCTCTAAATTCCTGGAAACTTGGGGATTTGGTATTGGTTTCGGGCGAAACCAGAAGACAAAACTAGAGGTTCGGATGCGGCTGTTGCTAAAAATCAATTTCGGTACTGACCGATCAAGTACCAAATGAAAAACATAACCATAAGCTTCGACGTGTCACCCTTCTACGGAATGTGCTACGTCGTAGCACTTACTTTTTATCATAACTTTATTTAATTTGCCATTTTTACATTTTTCCGTTTATAAACATGGAGCTGACTCTCTCTGATGATCTTGTGAAGAGTAGAGTGGATGTATTTTTTAAGGTACACAAGAATTTTATAAATTGAAATTCCGAACAAAATTGATGATATTTAACTATGTTTGGCCAAATCTCGGCCAAAATCTCGGTTTATACTAATAGAATAGATACTGTATAATTTAAGTAACAAATTCAGTTCTTAGATAGGTCTATTTACTAGCTTTCATTTGATACCAATATTGTCGTAATAGCATAAAAAATCGTCCATGCCCCTTTTCCTCTTTTTCCAGGCGCCATTTAAAAAAATATAGCCTATGCACACTGAGACGATTCTAAAGATATGTCATACGTCTTAATCCGTTTGGGCTGTGTCAAAGAAATGGACATACATACAAACAAACATAAATACATACATACGCTCGAAAAAGAATACCCTCCTTCTGACGCAGTCGGGTAAAAATACATATTTAAAAAGAAAATATCAATTTTTTTAACGTCAATTTGTTTTTCATATTTTATCTAGAATCCTTCATTTGATACTCATACCATAGGGGTGTATAAATCTAATTAGTCTGCCGTCTGCAGGTCATTACTTCATTAGATTTAGAATACCGTCACTGATCCTACGGTCCACGGTCACCCAAACCAGTCGTGTATAAAAAATTTCAGCTCTATCGGTTGGAGCTAGCTAGTTTCAAAATCAGTTGCATGATTTAACCCTTACATGTGAATTAACAACAGGCAAGTTTAATAAAGGCTTGTTGTATAAAATACAATTTAAAATTCCTTATTTTGAATACTTTGGTGTAATTTTATATTATGCTCAAAACTCAATCGCTATTTAAAATAGATTGGGATAAGAACGAAACACATTTATTATACAATGGTGACTGTTAAAAAATTTACAGTTGCTGTAAAATTTTGAAAGTTATCAAAAAAAAAAAAATCTTTGCTCAATAAAAAAACTTCCTAAAGATGCGATATTTAATAGTATTAGTTTGATAAAATATTATTTCTATGAATGCCTAATGTAAATTTATATACGTTCAGTATTAAGTCAGTATTAATTAGTATGTAAACGAACTGCCCAAATAATATTGCGATTATTGTATTGTCCGACCAATGTATGATAATAATGATGTTCAATTAAGATAGACATAAGATATTTATAAGTCACGGCGATCCAACTTAGTCCTCGGGACGTACGAGTATTTGTAGAAGACATCAGGTGGGACTCTAATCCCCAGAGTCTCCTAAATCTAGGGGCAGAGGTGACTGCAGTGCCATGCGTATATGTATGGCTCTTGAATTACATTACTCCCTCTTGTCGCGAATTTTTATTGGAGGTGACTAAGGGACAAAGGCTTTTTGTATGTAACAACAACACACATTACGGTCAGCATCACCGATGCCAGAAGCGGTGACTGTAAATGGAGATTGAGAGGCTTCTTAGAGGGAACCTATGTCCAGCAGCCGACTTCAGACGGCTGATGGATTGATGGCCGTGACTACTTTCCATCAGATGGACTTTACGCTCGTTCGATACTTTAATTTCTATAATAAATTATGTTATTTATTGTTATATTATAAGTCCTCGACCATATATTGTCCGACTTATTACTTATAATAAATATGTCCCAGTGGATTATTAGACGTATCACATTAATGAATTGGGTTCACATTCGACATACGTAGGATTTGTAAATAAATATACGTTTCATAGTTATAAATGTACTTAAAGTGTGCGAAAACGGCCTTCTTATATTTGGACTAGCGGGCTAATTTAAGCAATCCTTCTGAAAGTACATAAGCCTTAGAATGGGAAAAAATAGGACGGTATGGTTACAATTAGGAAATAATCATAATTACCTCTGCTTTCTATTGTCGTCTATATAATCTTTGTTTAATTGTATAAGTTTTAAAATAAATCATAAAACTTACAAAAAAACTTTAATTTATTTATTTATTAGTTGTACCAACGAAGTAAACACTATTACATTGTATTGGAGCTATATAAGAACAATCATGGCGAGTGTTACCTCAATTATAGGTACAAACTTCTTACACAATATATTAAGGCAAGTTAACAAGTAACATTACAAGTAATACTACAAAAAAATACAATATTAAATTAAATTAAAAACAACATATTATGAAAAATTATACAATCATGAAAAATAACAACAAGATTAAAAATTGTCAAGAAATATTCAAAACATTACATATTTCTTGACAATTTTTCATTAAAAAATACGATTTATGTATAACAGTACTTAACCTCTAGGTACACGAGGTCTTATAATAAAGTATATAATGTTCACCTTAATTTAAAAAAATCTATTTCTACTATATATTGAAAAATATAGGAAAATAAACGTGGGATATTAAAGACCTGTTGCTATCTTCATAATAATACAATGTATTTATTATCAACAACGTAGTATGTATACTTAACTTGGTAATGGATAGCTTTCCACGAATAGTCCATGAATAGTCATGGGGTAACGTTTGGATGGCAATTACTGATAACTGATAAAAATGGCTCAAATTCTGACTGATAGATAATTATGATGAATTATTATTATTTCTTTTAATAATTGCTTATAATTTTATGCAAACATTTTATCCTTTTTTAAGGGCCCTCACACAATTTTTTATACGGGCCCACATATTTCTTTCTAATTATGTAAGTCTCGGTTTGACGGGTCCGGCGAGGCATACTTATCCGAGGCGTACTTGGGCGTTCCAACTCAGCCCTTGTAATAGTCGACCTCAGGCAGGTCAGTGATCGAATATGTAGTTAAAAAGATGTCAGCAGTGGCCACTTACCATCCGACAGACTGCTTGGAGATCTTCCATGATATATTAATATAAATATTTGTGTTATTGAAATTCAATGTTTTTAAAATTCTTAATATGCTCACTTAATTATATTTTATAATGTTAATGATGATGATAAGAAAACTTATTATTACGAAAAATTCAAAGAATAATGAAGCATACAAAAATATATGGTTAACTAATTGGACTGATAACAATGTTTAAGTTACTTCAAGGATACATATACAATTTAGTATACTTATTACAAAACAACTGATAAGTGTTTATCAAGTATATGCAAAATAAAATGTTATTCTGCGCAACTAATGTTTATTTAGAGTTCCATGATCAATATCTAAAAATACGGAAAGTCATATGGAGCATTACGACTAATTTTGTTTTTTTTATTAAACTGAAATACTAGACAACGAGTGTGCAGTCCACCTGGTGGTAAGTGGTGATTGCCGTCTATGGATGTCTGTAAGCAAATCAGGGGATCTACATATCTGCGTTAGATGCGTTGCAACTTTCGAGGTGTAAGATGGTCGCCTCATATAAAGTGAGCCGGCAACCACGCCGTTCAATCAAAACGCAGAACTGCTTCACGCTAGGACCAAGTAAAGTATGTAGCTCCTCGATCGAACTACTCTGGCTCTACCACCTGGCCGATCATTTAGTATAATTGTTTTGCAAATTTTAGTTTGGTATAAACTACTAAATAACATATAAAAATACATGAGCATACCAGCAGTTGGTAGGCACTATACAGTTGCCATATCAGGATTATGTAGATTTGGGTAGATTAACCTCGGAGCGGTCGCCTGCATGTAGGGATCTAAAACGAAGCATATGAGAGTTACAAAAAATACCTTCCTTCTACTTCTTACTTAGAATTACATAAGAAACACACATGGTATAAATATAAGGAACAAACACATTCTCTCTGTACACGTTATTCGTATTCATAAAGTTAATAAATTAAAATAAATGAATAAATATTAAATTTTACAATAAACTTCCTGCTGAGATCGCCAATTAGACAATTAATAAGTATAAAACATTGATTAAGATCAAACTTTGCCGTGAAGCATATTATAAAACTTCTGATTACATAGAAGACAAAACAGCTTGGGACTGGGCACTGGGAATAATATGTATGTTTCAATAGTTAATTAAATGTTAAAGTGTAGTGTATCTTGCCAAACAAGCCACTAGTTTAGTCAAATGTAAGGCTAGATACTGGAGGTAGCTTTCATTCTCCTTGTAATAAACAACATCGTTTGAAAAATACAAAAAAAAAGACGAACCTGCTGAGTTTCTTGCCGGATCTTCTTAGTTGGGGTCGTTTCCGATCCGGTGGTAGTGTTAGAAAATATATTGTAACTGCCAATTTGTAAGTGTATGTGCCATTAAATAGCGGGCGAAAATGTTAACTGGTACTAAGTGCATAGTTCGTTCATGATATTTTTTCTTACCCGGATAATGTGCTCTTTCGGTGTGGGGCTTTTGTGCGTTGCGTGGTTTCGCTGGCTCCGGGATCTCAGAGTCTAGGATGAAGTAGAAGTAAATCTAAGTAAGTCATATTCAGTATCGAAACAGTACTTTAGCTCACTAGTTTAACACAGCGGTTGGCAACTTTTTGCTAACGTGGATTATATACTAACAAAAAAAGTTTCTAAAATATTACAGCAATAAAAATGGTAGTAATAGTAGAGCTAAAATTTAACTGCTAAAAATAAATTTGAGAAAAAAATGCGAGCTGCAAGGAGTCGTTCTAGAAATACCTGCGGGTCGCAAGGAGAGAATCGCGGACCACAAGCGGCCTGAGGGCTTGCCGATCGCTGGTTTAGCGATTGTGTTGTAAAATTGGTACGGTATGAACTACACGTGACGCAGTTCTTAGGTTTCTGTAGGAGGAGCTTAGACTTCAAGAAGTGCAACGCGTCTATAATCGGCTTCAGGGAGCACACTTGCTCTATATGGATTCGGTACCAGATTGCCACGGGCGGCAGTCACTTTTTACAATGACGATTATTTCCTCCCTTAATCGTGTAAAATATATTTATATAACGGTTCGGCAATTACTGTAGAATATCATAAACAACCTTACTGCTTACCATACTGCTGGGAATTGTTCTCCTCTCAGAACGCGAAGGGTTTAGTCCATCTCATTAAATGCTATTAATAGAATTCACATATTATTGAGAACATTAAGTTCTCTGCCATACCGATACTGATATAAAACAGTACCTGCTGTTCGTGATCGCAAATTCTGCATCTCCAAAGCAACCTGTTTCCCGGTATCGGGATCTTCAGGGTCTGAGAAAATTAATGCAAATAAAAATAAAAATAAAAATTAATGCAAATAATAATAAAAAAATATTTTTGAATTCAAATTCGTAAAACATACAGCTGTCAGTACCCAAAAATACAAAAAACTGGTTATCTTGTTTAATTGTTTTAATAGGGATTATTTTCTATATATACAATTGGTTACAAGTCTCCTTGAAGGAAGATAACGAGATAAACGAAACGAAGAACAAAGGACAGAATCAAACTCATAATTTACGCTCATCACTGCTGATGTAAAGGGGAAAAAAATAAGAACTTCACTTAGAAAAGATATTAAAAAAGAAATGATATTTTTATTTGTGTCTAGCGGGGACGCTGTCTCCCTAAGTGCAGTGTAAGTAACTTGTTCAGTCTCTGTGTACCAATCTATCAATACTCAAGATATATATATATATATATTTATTTATTTATTTATTTATATATACTTACTGCTGTATTAAGCTATGAAATAAATGTTTTATCTATCTATCTATCATCTAAAAGTGCTGCGCGCGGTGACAATCGTAATTGTAGGAGATTCTTCTAATATTTGTCCCTTTTAGCATTTGCCTCTGCTCCTTTTGACGCAGTCAGAAAAAAAATACGGATGAATTAACTACTTCAATATTATAAAAAAAACATTGCTTTAACACTATAATAAAAGGTAAGACCCTAAGCCACAAAATTAATCGCCATAAATAGCTACTGTTCATTAATTTGAAAAAGTGGTAAAAGTTTGGAATAATCAAAATCATACTCACTGCTGACAACATTCTTTGACCTTCTCTTGAAGTGAATGAAGCAGATTACCACAAACGTGATGAATATCACCGCGGCGCTGATCGAAGCCAGCAGTATGATCGTGAACCCGGAGAGCCTCTATAAAAATAACGAACTAGATAAATAACTAAGTGTTGTTAGAAAAAAACTGTTTTTTCGTCGCAGATTACATAAAGAAAAGTATTTATAATAAATTTTTGTACTTATTAAAATTTGTTTGTTAGAAGTATAGTTCTTACATTTAATTATTAATAATATTTTTACATAAATTTAACCATTTCTATATTAAAAAGCCATGTATATAAACATATTATTTTATACATTATTCGGACATCAGCAAGACTCTGCAGATGAAGGCCTCCTTCACGGATTGCCAGTCCTATCTAGATTTATATAAATATGCTATTTTTTTTTCAAATTATATAGCCTATGTCACTATGCAAACTACGACGATTCTAATGATATATCACACGTCACAATCCGTTAAGCCGTTTGGGCTGTAGCGCGTGACAAAGAAATGGACATACATACAAACATACATACATTCGCTCGAATAACATTACCCTCTTTCAGACGCAGTCGGGTAATTACTGTTACTACCAACTTTGCTCTATTACTAATACGCAAATAAGTTTCTAATAAAAAGACAAAATCTTACACTAAAAATCGTTTAACAATCGTTTGTTTGATATGAAATTATATTAAGGAGGCAGACGCGGACTTCCGTTACAGCTCGTAATTTTAATGTTGTGAGGTAAGCTGACTCCGTACTCCTTTCTGCTCGTAGCGCAAACCTTTAATAGTTACAAGCGAAAAAAAGAAAATAGATTATATTTAAATTTATAAAAAAGTGTAGGGTCTGTAAGAACTTATTTGCATACCTTACCCGGTGAAATATAATTGAACTCTACTAATTGTTCAATAGCCCAGGCAATACCATATTTATGCAATAAACTATACTAGTATTACTTCAAATCATATGTAATTTGTTTCATAATTTAGTCGTGGACCTCACGAATTAACAACTATAAACCAAATATATTAAATGGAATTAATTCAAAGTAGGAAGCGAACTTGTTGTATATCGAAAAAATACGAATTTAAGTTATATACATAAAACCAATTAAATGAATTTTAGAATGGTTTCATAAATTTGAAAAATACTATTTAATTTAAAATTCTACTAGCTACTAGTAGAAATATTAATTTAACTCAATTAATTTAAAAAAAAGTTTTATGGATTTAGTCGCATTTTTCGAGATATGACAAGTTCGCCTTCCTGCGTCGTTAGTTCACAATCAAGTTGATAGTTTGTAGATAATATTCTTTTGACTTACCATTTCATATATGCAATCGTCGCTACAAATAACTGGTACTGCTCCGTAAAACACAAAGGAACGAGTGGACTTAATAAACATTAAAAGTTATCCTGTTAAATACAATAAAATCATTGTTAAAATAAAAAACTAAATTGGTGCGATAACGGTTTAATTAACACATAGATGTCTATACCTACTGAGTCTTCGCCTGGCGTGGGTGAAATTGGATAGGTGTCCTTTAGTGGCAAAAATTCGTAGTCGTTATGTCACGGGTAGTTTCGCGTTTGTCGAAATCGCTGATAAAACAGACAAATAGACATTTAATTGCCATACACAGGATTTTTACTACTTGATGTCATTGTTAAATAAAATATATTTTTCTCTTTTCAGCTAATTGTTGTAAGCCGTCGGTTTTTTGTTTCTTATAATAATAATTAGTATTTTTACTTTAACATGCCAGAAGTGCATGCATTACAATAAAAGGTAGGTAGGTAGGTTAGATGTAAGTTATGAGTAAATAGATAAATAAATAAAAATGAAACATCTGTTTTATGTTGAAATTACATTTATTTTGTATAAATACAATAAGTATTGAGTAATCAATATGTATAACATAGATTGACAAGCACTGGCGATAGAAAATACTGACACCATGTGAAACTGCTTTAAGTAGTGGTTCTCAACCCGGCTCACAAAATGAAATAAAAATAGAAAACTAAACATTTTTAACTAGAACAAGTTAACGATAAGTAAGGTTCATTAGCGTGCCATCCACACTGGGCCATCATGAGTGTTCATTTTTCTGTCAAATTGGTCAGAGTATAATAAAAATGAAGATGGCAGTCGACAATAATCTTTATGCGATTTAGGTAGCAAAATAGCGAGTCCACTTTTTTATAAGTATGAAGTAGCAAACGAGCATGAAGTCTACCTAATGGTAAGTGGTTACTGCCGCCCATGGACAACTTCAACAAGCAACTTCATGTAGAACAGGGGTTTTATATGAAGTCGACCACAGATGCGTTGCTACTCCCGAGGACTGAGATGGTCGTCTCATATATCATGTGAGCCCGCAATGACACCCTTCTACCTCACGCAAGAACTGCTTTACGCTAGAAATAAGTGTGGCGGTGGTCCCTACCCTGTCGAACTACACTGGTTCTACCACTTAGTGAAACTTAAGGTTGCTAAAACCTTATATGAAGATTAACATTCTTATGCATTAACATTTAAGAATAAACGAGATCAGCTTATATTTAATTGACAATCATCCCTAATACAAATCACATAATACATACACGCACAGACATTATGTCTGTATATATGTTTGTTCCCTAATGAAGTCTGTCCATTACACTGTATCATACTATGCCCATGTTAGGAATGAGTCGCAAAATACTTGGTTATGTATTTAAATAAAAATAAATAAAATTCTGCCCACTTCTGATAATTAGCGTAGATAGCCTAATTGTCGAAACAAGGCCTCTCAACCGTGGCTCCAAGGTTGGAATTCCAGGCGTTCGAACCTCTGATTTTTCTAAAACACACAGTTTAATTTTAGTAATTAATTTTTCAATACTTACGGAATAGATCCATGCCCAGCTGTGAGACAATTATAGTTTGGTGATAATGCGGTAACTTTATAAAAATATTTTTGCTTAGCTCGTTCATAGCACAGTCATATCATGTTACGGTGCAGACACCAGACTCCTGCAGGGCTAGGCACATAGACGGTGCCAGCAAACAGCAAGTTACAACATTGCAATATTTGCAACATATTATAAAATGTATACAATACGTAACTACAAAAAGCGATTTATTATTTTTTTGTATATTTATACATATTTACCATATATTTAAGCATTTTACACGAGTCGATTATGACAGCTAAGCTGTTTCTTAAATTTATACTCCTTATTAAAAATATTAGCTCAAAGCTAAATTTGGGAGGAAATTGGGGCAACAGTTCAGTATAAAAATATTCTCACTAATTTGTCGTTGGTTTCACTGATTCGTTATAGATTTCCGTTATGTTACATACAACTAGCAAAATAATTAGTTCATGCTGTAAGTGTTACCCCACGTTCACACGAGCGGTTCTATAACGTCCGTCAAAGAACCTAACCTAACCTAACCTGGACATCAAATACCTTTATGTGTAAAGTATTTTTTTTAAATTTGAATTCATATGTCAGTTCCAACATTCAGTTTTTAATCCAGGAGGCGACGCTTTGTTAACGCATCAAATTTGAGCGCTGGGCGGTGAACGTGTAGTCTACACACATATGTACACCAAAAAGCGCCAAGGTCGGCGTTTTTCTCGACGTTATTTGAACGCTCGTGTGAACGAGGGTTTTGGGGTATTAGTTCATTTACATAAGCATTACTACTTCTAATGTTAATGCCTTAACATTACGTATAGGCACAGTTTACAATTGAAGTGCATTACATACTGCGCCAACAGAACGTATAGAAAGACGCGCCACGACAACGTTATTTCCGTTATTCGATTACCTTGATATAATTTGTCTTCAACAAAACTATCGTTTCTTATTTACTTAGTATCGTACGCTTAGTTTACTACTTATAAACAGATTAACTCATATAAAACGGGTTTTATACATTTTTTTTTTAATTTTTAGTTCTTGCACGTTTTTTCTCTCCGCGGTTATTAGCGCAGTGTGTTATGCGCTTAATGTGTACTGGATGTAATAAGCCACTATTTAATTATTGTCTTCTGTTTTTCGTCACGTGTTTAACACGTGAATGAGAATACTGTTAAAATGCGCTATCATAATACATGGAATTGTTCTTTCTTAAAAGGCCACTTAATCAGACGAGCAAGCTATCCTAATTAACCTGACGGTGAGTGGTCGTCACATTTTCGTTGAATATCAATGTGGCAAGCTTATCTCAAATCTTATATTATTTTAATTAATTGCATGCAGATTACTTTTGTTAAAAGTTTATTCGTGTATGACCCCTGAGTTATCCCAAAATTTACGAGGCATTTCAGGATCTAATTCGATCGCATCGAATATCACATTGGGTCGTATTGGCTCATGTTTTTCAGAAAGGAGTTGTTTAAAAAATGCGAATGTAAAAGTAGTTTAAATGAAATAAAACTGTTTTTTACAGATTTTGAACAATATAACTTGTTTTCTCACTACAAATCACCGACGCGGGAATAATATATCACAAAATTTATGAAAAACAACATTTCTTTTCACTATTAAAATATATATATAAGTAACCTGATTATATAGAAAAAAATCGCTGAGTTTATTGCCGGATATTTTCAGTCGAAGTCGTGTTCCGGTCGTAGTATAAGAAAAAATATTGTAACAGATAATTGTAATTGCCTTCATAGCCTTATACCAAAAAGGCAATACATTACATTTCATTTCTCCCATAGACATTATACCAGCGGTTTTAAGAAACGTTACATTATTACTTTGTAAAGAGAAGAATATTATATGGCGGTTTCCTTCCTGTCGATATTGGCGAGCAGCTGGACCTCGTCGTAGGCGGGCGGCGGCTCGTCGCAGCCCTCCAACTCAAAGTCCAGGTCACTCTCTAGAATAAACCAATAATAGATTTTCAATGGTATTGGTAAATGGTATATTTATTTTATCAACAAATTATCTCGAATATTTTGAACAGAAGGTTTGAAGGTGGTAAAGCCCTTTGTGGGTAGATTCCGAAGACGTCACCATCATTATAATATTTTTCTTATAATATCAACGTTAACCCCTTCTGTCTTCTGGTAGATATGGTTTAGAAGGAGACATAATTTTAATTTATACTCCTAGGTCTGCGAAGGTAGCAATGCATCAGTGACAATCTCAGATAAGTTTGTCACATTATGTGGGGTTGATTTTCAGTTGGACAAGGACCTGGATTATATCATTAGTAGTGTTGTAGATTGCTAGTAGTAGAATTCCGTCATTACTCCTAATTGAAGCAGCTGTAGCTGTATGCTCTTAGCCTTTTGTGCCTTGAGATGAACTAATAAGGGTTTTTTTGTTAGAACTACACTGGTTTTATAACCTGGTGAACATACAATGTTTCTTCAAACCGATCATTATGTTTCCTTCCATACATTGCAACGTTTATTCACGTTATTTTTTTCGTTTTGGCTATGCCTTGCAATATACCAGAGAAACGTAAATGATGAATGCTTTTTGTTATTAATATGAAGCAGCAAACGAGCAAGCAGCCCACCTGATGGTAAGTGGTTACTGCCGCGCATGGACGTTTGTAAGCAACCTCATATAGAACAGGGTTTCTATAAGAAGTCGACCTCAGATGCGTTGCTACTTCCGAGGACTGAGATGGTCGCTCGCACAAGAACCTCGCACAAGAAATGCTTCACGTTAGAAATAGGTGTGGCGGTGGTACTTCCCCGGTCGGTTTGGTTCTACCACCTGGCAAAGCGCGTTTCGCGCATTCTAAGTCACAGTTCGTACCTGAGAGCGCTCCGGACTGGGGCCGCAGCGTGAGCGAGGGCGCCAGCACGTCCCCGACGCTGGCGTGGCGCGCGCGGCCGGCCGCCAGCGCCGCCGAGCCGCGCCGCCACGGGGACGCCGCCAGCCCACCGCCCTCCTCCAGGTACGATGCGTCGGATTCGTAACCCACTGCCTCTGTAATATCACCAACTTTATTAAGCTTATTGATCTATTTATACTCATTAAGATTTGACAGACTGATTCATTATCGCACATCCTAAATTATTGAATATAGAAAGTACACAAACCAGTGGCGGATTAGCCACGTAACAAGAGTAGCAAATGCTACGGGACCCGCGCTCCAACACCTGTTCTTTAGGTAAATCTAGCAAATCATACTCTATAGAGTATCTATATAAGTATGATTTGCTTAATTGCTGATTTGATATTGAATGTATTAATTCTAAATTTGCCCATATTAAATCCAGAAAAGTTTATTTTTAACAGAGTTGTGAGGTATTTAATACCTTTAACTTGAG
>DWNE01003844.1:0-16073 GCA_018249875.1 Cecropterus toxeus
GTGTCGTGGGTGTCATGGACACACAAAGACGAATACACAAACACCCAAACCCAGAACAGAAATCTAAACTCATCATTCATATTTCTGTATAGCCTGGAATTGAACCCGAGACCCACTGCACGTCAGACCGGTATAGTGACCGCTCCGCCATGTGGGTCATCAAAAAAGCTAAACAGGTGAATATTAGCTAAAGCCCCTTTTTAGGGAAGACCTATTCCCTAATTATGGGGCTTTAGCTAATATTCACTACACCTGACATGTGTGTTGGTGACTGCGGAATATGTTATGTCTACAGGAACATACTGTTGCCTATATCTCAAGATTTTTTCCTAAGTTATGTCTTACAATGTCCTTGGTAAGAGAAGCTAGCGAAGATTCACTTCAGGTATCTAGAAGACAGTACATAACATTTGATTTCGCATTTCTTGTTTGCAAAGAGCTCATTTATTAATAAGTGAGCACTTAACTTTACATATCTCCTAATACTTTTTTTTACCAAACTCTTGCATAAGGTGCATTGGGGTAATATTGGAGCTGGGGTAAAATCGGTCGACTGCAATTGCAGCCAAATTAGGCCATCTTTATATAAATTGCTGTATCAAGTTGGTACCTAATTTTCATAGCATGGTATATGAAACTGCCAATTTTATAAATGTGGTCAATTTAGTCCACAATTTTAACTGTACGGCTTTACCCCAGCTCTGATGTTACCCCAACTTGCCTTATATGATTTCGTTACTAGTTTTCGTTTATCAGTTAAGCTTACATAATAATTAGCTTCTTCAATGTGTACATTACAATATATTTTGCTACCAAGTAATTAATACAATAACAGTTACAGTTGAATAGCAAACAGCATTACCTTGGAAAATGGTTCTGTTTGAGTAACAATACACAGTAGTACACTCCGATGCTTTTATCTGTATGTCTCAATTATATATATCTGTATTTTATGAAGTTTCAGTTTACAACTTACACAATAAATATTTACATAATAACTTGATTACATAGTACTAGGTACTACTGTAAAATGAAAATGAATTTGAATCTACAATTTTATTAATTGAAATAAAATTCTTTATCGGAATGGAAACTTATGTAAAATTAAAATAAATATTGAAGCTACACTTTTATTTACTGAAATAAATATTCTTATTGAAGGAGCCATAAAATTAAATTAATCAAGATAGTATATTTTTTTCTTGAAATAAAATTGTTAGATTTATTATTCTTCATATTCTACTATATTTTTTTAAATTATTTATTGAAATATTCTTACTGAAAGAGCCATAAAATTAAATTAATTAGGATTGTATATTTTTTTTCTTGAAATAAAATAGTTATATTTATTATTCTTCATATTGTAGGTACTATATTTTTATAAATCTTTCCTTGTATAAGAACAATTACTATTCCTATCAGACTACATTACTTCAAGTACTTTTCAATAAAATAAAAAATAATAATAAACTACAAGTACATAATTTTATCGTGAACAGAGGATAACTAAATTGATAAACATTTGTAGGTGATTGCATAATATGATTCATTGATTTATTTAATTATAAAATTCTCTACAATTATCAGTTGCAATATTATATGCATATTTTTGAAGTAAAATTATGTAATGTTACTAAGGTATAGCATCTTATCTCGGTTTTGTTCTGGGCGTGGTGGGTATAAAAGTTGAGTGTGGTAATTGTCTGATTATGATAAACGGCACAGATATACTTTTTGTATATGTATATTTTAAGAAATCATACCTAAAAATAATTCTATTAAAACATTATTTATCGTTATTTACGTATGTATACATGAAGTAGGATATTACATTACGTACCGAGAAAAACGTAAGGGGTAAAAGGAAACCGTATATTTTCGGGAACGAAACCTTAGTAACACGCTCGCGAATGACTCAAAAACAGATGCCAGGTAACATTGAAGAAAACCGACACCTACGTTAAAATTCTTACCGGAACTTATCAGAACAGAATCTAATAAGGTTTAAATAAAATGAAAAGCTTACCTCAATTTACAAATATCCAGGACCGCTACACCGCGGTTGACACAAATACTCGAACACAATATTTCACACCAGTTCAGTACAACTTGTCCCAAACAGCAATCAATTCACACAACACTAAACCAACAGTATTTTAAACAAATTTACGCTGTAAAATCATAACCCGACCACTTGTAGAGTACAGCGTCTAGAAATAATCGCTGTTCATATAGAAATTGTCAAAATATCATCCGTGACTACGAGTACGAACACGGCGTCGAGTCGAAGGCGAGGCAAAGATCGCCGATAGCATCACCTTACCGCCCATATCATAGATTAAATAGATAATAAAAAATGACATCATGAGACCAGTATTATACCTACAGCCATGACATATTTTTATTTCGCTTATGGGGACGAAATTCCTTAACGCGGCTCGCGGGGTGTGCAAATTGGTATTTTATTTTAAGTTAATAATGGATAAACTTATGAATGAAAGTTATAAGTTTATTATTAAATTTTATACCAGAATTATACGTAGTATGAAGAAATACCTTCGGAGCTATTTAACATTTTCATTTACCACTGCAAACGCAGCAGCAACCTTTTTTCCAAGACATAACTCAAAAGATATTGTAAAAATAAAAAATATTAATTAAAAAAATAAACTTTTAAAATAATAAAGTATAGAAAATATTTTCAATTTTCAATATTTATGTAAATCAATAAATATTCATTAAATATTCATCCATAAGATTGTAAATATACTTGTGGGAATCGTCGTTTTTAGCAACTAATTAAGTACTGTAATAGTTAGTAATCAGAAATGTTTATTATATACTTGTATAAAAAAAACTATACTATTGTGGATAACTTCACTTCGTTGATAAAATAATCTTACTTACTCTTTGTGCAAAATGATGTCATTGTGTAACCATAGACTATACTTTTTTTTCATTTCATGCTTTAGTAATTAAGCAAACATAAAGTACTATATAAAGTCATTAATATCAAAAATGGCAATGTTTATTTTTTTAATACGGTTTAAGTATAAATAAGCCAAGCAATATTTTATAGCAACGTATTAAAATTAATTAGGTAGATGACACTAGTAGCGAATGTTTAGTATTCAGACGATGTTGCAGAAACGACATTAAATTAAACGACTTTCACCTATTAAATCTTTTCTTGACAACATCAAAAGTAATTTAAGCGTCATTTCTATTGAGATTTTTTATGCGTTTACACCAGACTCACAAGTCAATTCGTTAATTAATTTTATTTCTCCAAATTGCTTTTGTAAGAAGTCTATAATTATGATAGGGTTTTTGATTGATATCTCCCAAAGTAATCTTAAACGGTTTATTGCTACCGTGCTGTAATACTACCAATCTTGCTACTCTTAGACTTAAGATTTTACAAATGTTTATAGTTAGGATAAATAGGTAAATAAAAGTACGATTATTTGTATCAATACGTATATTTCGTATAAATTTATAAAAATACAAAAAGTCGTAATAATGTATTACAGGTATTATCACAACATATTTTGTTTTTAAACTGAATTTTGTATTGATCATTAAACAAAATTATTTTTACATACTAATCTTATAATACTAATTTTCTCTTGAGGGTGTCGAGGCAATGCTAATGAGAAAAAGTGTTAATTACTATAAAATAAAATTATATGTGAACCCTTTATCCCCCAACTTTATTCGATTTCAAAAGCATTTCCTCAATTGTACTAAAATTAGTTATACAATAATAATAAATAGTTAATCACAACACAATCAATATCCTATTTAATCACTTTCTGATTATTTTCTTCAAAATTGTATAGTAAATTTAATCTAAATTGTTAGGTAAATCAAGGGCATTTGGGTTAAAGGATATATGTATAAAAATATGATATTATTTTTAAGGGATTATCTATTTAAATACATTATCGATAAAAAGTGGATTCGCCAACATCAAATTCCATATAAAAAATGTTGCATTTGGTAAAATAGTTTCCTAGCACTACGGTCCAGTTTTTTAAATCTTATGCAAAAAATAGGGGGTTTGTCACACGTAGTGACTATGTCTCACCTAACTAAATTCACATTTTTTACATATTTTTCCCGTAATTTCATGACATAAGAAAATATCATGTATTTTTTTGTTGAATCATCTGTGAGCATGACTTATTATGATTTTATATATTTAGCTCAATATTTAACACGCGAGGAAATGTTTTCCCTAAAAATGCGGTTAAAATAATTGAGCCAATATTGTGCAGATCATTGACTAAGAGCAGAACGTAAAATCGTAAAAATATAAAAAATCTAATAATATGATTCGACAAATGCGTTCTACTACATAAATATGATAAATAGCACCCTAAATCATTTGAATATATTTACTACAATAATTAAATATATAATTCATTAAGTTCCGTTAGCCGTCATGTGATTAATTTTCAAAATTTCATTTACAGTTAACACGTTCAGTACCAACTACACGCCAGGCGTGTTCTTGTAGACTTTGCCACCGTGCCAGCGACACGCCTAGCGCGCTCAAAGTTCTTTGCAAAAGTGCTTTGCTTTGCTTTGCATTGAATGTGTTAATATCATAAATATATACGAATACATAATTAAAGTTAAATGAAATAGTGATATAGTTATTAGTTTTTATGCTTTAAGCTCACGTGTAAGAATAACTATATTATCCAAATATAACCTGATTTCAAATATGGCTGGTATGAATAAGAAGCATCTTTATGAAATCAGTTCAACCTTATGTCTTATATGTATTTATTAAAAAAATGGCAGCATATATTAAATTCTGTCTTATAATATTTTGACAAACGAATCAGAAGTTACCTAAATGCAGGTGCATGATCTCCGATATAAATTACCAATATTCATAAATTTCAGTCTTTATGTGAGTCATCAAAAGGCTCTAGAGTATGGCCAATTGTGACTCGAAGAGGAATGATGATCCAAATAAGGACTATCGGTCAAAAGTAACTTACTACCACTGAGACCTGAGCTTGAGCTTTCGCTGGAAGAGAATAAGCTCTTACTACCAGTGTAGAAAGAGAGGGATGTATGCAACGGTTCTCTTCCTATACGACGTCTCGCTCGCACTAAGGACGCAAATGCAACAGCAATAGCACACAGAAATATAACACCCAAAATGCAGAAGGCTAGCGCCATTTTTCCTGGTGATAAGCAAATCGTCTTGTCTCCAGGAGAGAAACCTCGCACGAATTCCTCTTCTTCGCCTTCTATTCTTCTTGAACCTGTGAAATATTAAAAAGATTTAGTTTTCCAAGGTGATGCAGTATGAAGTTGCAAACGAGCATTTAGTCAACCTGATGGTAGGTGATCATTGTGGTTAATTGGCAATATTGGCATCTGTAATCTACCCCAGATAAGATTAAAGTTTTATAATTATGATGTTGGTCACATATCCCTTGAGACCGATCCCTTCCCTTGAGACTTGAGAGATACATTTGAACGTCGCGGATAAGTACGTCTCCCTAACGATGTTTTGTAACCCTTGAAGACTATGTTGGAACAACTGGGATAAGTATGTCTTATACATAATCTTCGATTCACTGCTCTTATTTGGCAGAAATAGATATTGAACTACTAAGGGTTATTACTAATGTTACTTTTACGTGCCTAATTATAAATGATATTGTAGTATGTAATAGCCCTTCCGTAAGACTCTATCATATTTTATCGATTTGATATAGTTGGAATCTAAGTTAGCTCAACAAATATACATACCTCGAATTGAAGCTTCATCTTCCAACTCAATGTTCGGCGCCAAAACTTCAATACTGTTATAGACTTCTAATCTATCGATAACTAATCCTTTAGCCTCTTTGTCTAAACGAGCTTTTCTTAACAACCCATCTCTCGTTTGTTGTGGTTTCTGTAGTGCTTTACAGTCTACTCTTGGACAATTCCCTTTACATAACTCTATTCCACAAGTCAAATGCAGTTTTGCTCGATCAGGAAATTTAAAAGCGGCAAAAGTTGTCACAGCGTGTTGGTATGTCATGATATTCTTAAACATATATTCCGGGTCTGTTTTAGCGATTTTGATATTACTGTGTTCTTCGATATTCTTCTGCGGATCGACAAGTTCCAGCTCAGAGAAATCAATTTCGGAACCACGAGTTTTGTGTCGGTGTATTGTTGGCTTGTCGAATATGGTTTCGTCGATGGGGCATCCGGCTTCGTCTAATAGTTTTTGTGACGCTTCTCCTAGTCCGTCGTGGGCAACGCAGTTGGTTATCCGTAATCCCACTCCAACTGTAATATTAGAAACATAAATTGATTAATAAAAGCATAAGACAACAGGGTATTTTTAATTTAATAGAAATAGCATAGGTACAATTTGCAGTCTTCGTAGTCGTAAGTTGCTTTTACCCCCACGGATATACATACTCAACAACTTAACTCAATAACAAACAATCTCGATCGTAAATTCTTTGGACTTAGTTGGAATACCTTGCAAAAATGTCTCTCTCTTTCACCACTTTTGAAATCTGACTTAACAGAAAATGAAATGGCGGTAATACCCTCGGATTGGAGTCTCGAAGAATTATATAATTTTAGTCTTAGTCAGTTATGCATTGTGATAGTACATGTGGGTCACAACATGCATTGTGGGTCATCAGACAAACGTAAGTACACAAAAGTAGGTACACTAGATATTTACCTGGTAAAGTACATTGGATAAGAAGTCGTGTCGGTTGACCCACTTCGACGGTCGCGGGCTCAGTTGCCCCAGCGGTTGGCGCCAACTCCATCCAGGCCCGCGCTGCTTCCAGAAGCATTTCTCTTTGCTCTTCTTCTTCCGGATTAACCCAACCTTGACGGTTTCGTCCAGTTCTGGAATCATAAAACACTTGATGTTAGGTAATAATCGTATTTTCCTTAAATACAACATTGCTCATAAATTTGGGTAGGCGGAGTTTGGGCATAAGGAGTTGGAACATTTTGTAATTCGAATGCAATGGCTGTACATATTTCGTCTGTTTAACAGCAAGATAGCTTCATTAATATAAGATTATTTTTTAATGCTTTGATATAATTTTATAGAAAATATAGACTAATTTTAACATAAGCACCAGGAGGTAGGTAGGGCTTACACAAAAATACCACCAACAGTACCGTAGAATTCCACGGCACGGCGTACGGCTTCATGCTGTGATATTCTACAACGCGTGTTGTTAATTTCTGTTTTTTTCGGATCCGTGGAATGTCAGGGCATGCCCTCGAAATTTCTTTTACGTTTTCCACCGTATTACCGGGACCGTGAGAAAATTAAAAGTGAAAAAACTTTTGTAATCAAGCTTTAGTCCTTTTTTGATGTGAAACATCTACAGTCGCAGATAAACCTGATTGTTGGCGTGGATATTATGGTTGTGGTTGGCGTGGGGATTGGGATCGTGGTGCTTGCATTTATTTATTTTTGCGCCATCTGTTATACGTTGTGTAACTATTAAGTATCGAATAAAATAAGAGGGCTGCGGTGTTAGTTCGACTTAGTGCGGGACACTGTTCGTAGATGGCGTTATTTTCATTATGCCATATATTTAGTTCCTGTCGCAATCTTGTCTTTTATGCATATTACTGGCGATAACACGCTGTTTCACATCTGCCAGGCGTCTGCTATTTTTATAAGACGACCCGCGTGGCGGAGCGGTCACCATACCGGTCTGACGCTCAGTGGGTCCCGGGATCGATTCCCGGCCAGACAGAAATATGAATGAGTTTAGATTTCTGTTCTGGGTCTGGGTGTTTGTGTATTCGTCTTTGTGTGTACATGGCACCCACAACACAGGAGAAAATCTTAGTGTGGGGCTATGAATGTAGAAAGCGAGTTTTTCATTTTTTGTTATGCCTTCCATAACTTGCAAATGCAATGATCACTTCATACCTCGTGGAAAAGGCTTAACACTTATCCTTTTCATCTAGCATTATTATAATAACGTAAGTGCATAGTTATTATGTTACGATACCTTGCTCTTCGCCCCTCCGGAGCCATCATGTCGCGTAATTTCGTCCTGATTACGGTCTCGAGCGCGGAACTGTTGATGCGTACAGCACGAGGTTGCAATTTACACCTGTCAATTTATATATAACAACATTGTTAGTGATCTCACACTTTAAAAAAAATAGAAAATATTGTGTACACACTACTCCTCTGAAGTAACTTGTAAGTTTAAGAGTATGACTATATCTAAAGTTAATATTATGTGGCCTGTTATTATGTGGCCTGTGTGGATTTCTGCCTTTCAGGATTCAATTTAGGACACACCGATTTTTTTTTATATTACGAGCATGTGAGAAAATAAATAAAACATGTTTTATAGAAAACTTTGTGAGGAAAAATAGGTAGGTAAGTACATGTCTGAGCTCATTTAGAAGTCCTTATAGATGTTTAGTGCACTGATCCACACTTGGTTAATATAAAGTATAACCAGTTTAAGTCAGATAGTACTCAAATTATAAGCAAACATTTAGTCTCAACCTTGTGTTTTTCTCCTTACCTTACAATTAGTTCTTGATCTGAAGATTGTTGCAACTGCTTGTCCATCTGAACGATCAACTCCACGTTGTAGTACAGGTCTTCATCATCATCCGGTTCCTCGAATGTTGAGTTCAAAGTGGATGTTCTAACGCCACACGCGTTGGAAGGTAAGTGAAGGGATACCTTCTTTTGCATTTTTCCTGAGAAGCAGAAACATCGTTGTTTAATTATTATTTAACGACACTTTATACAGTTATTGCTTCTTTATCAATTCATTGAGTGAACCCACCACCCATTAATTGCGTGGACCCACCACCAAATCATTAGGTGATAAAATTTTCAAAATTGCGGCAGGTTTTTTGTGAGCGTCTTCGAAAGTGCTTCTAAATAGTTAAGAACAATTAGCAAATATCTAGATGAGTTATATAATACTATTTTTGATCGAGGACTACTTAGAAATTCTCGATCGAACACAAAATTAATCGTGGCTATAAATTTGTAAACAGAGAAGTATAACAGCGGCGATGTATGAAAGTTTTTTATTTTTATTTATGCTAACAGGGTAGGGGAATGAACTCGCCCGCAAAGTTTATGTTAGAAGTACCTATATCAGATAAATTAATAAATACAACCTACTTTCTATTATGTTATCCAGAATTTCTGCTATGTATCAAATCGAAAAGAACATTAGAGTTTTGCATTATCCTGGCAACACGTAACATTTCAGAATGTTTTTGCACCAGCGTAACTACGTTCCTTTCACATAAATAAATATTAGGAATGTAAGACATACAATTTTCTAATCAATCATTGTTATAACAGAGGACCGATATCAACGGATAAAGAAAGTTACTGGGAAGTATGTCTATGCACTATCCGTTAGCGTCGATCAGCGACGTTTTCCCACGTCTGTCCTCATTGTACATGTCAAGTATTGTGTCCTCTTTCATATTTAATACAATAAAAATAATAAAATAACGACTTCCTCTACAATGCTTAGATCATGCTTAGATGGATTAGGGGCGAATGTTCAGCAGTCGCCTTTAATAAGATCAATCATTTTTATTGACTGTATATGTGCCCCGCGGTTATATTCGTTATAAAAAATGTAACTTTGAAAAAATCTTAAGATACCGACTGTCTTAAATTAAAATTAGCAGTTTTGGTTTAATACGAATTCAAGCACAAACGGACGCAAAACTTATTTATTTAAATGTACTTACTTACTCCAATCTATTTTTAATGCAACTATATTGTATTCCTAGATAAATGGATGGATTTCTTTTCTTAAAATTCAAGTAACTTTACATGAAAGATGTTTTTTTTTTAATTTAAGTAGTAATTGGCTTGGATAGTAGCTTGTTAAAGTTTAGTATAGCACTGGTCAAAAGATTAAAACGAATTAATATAATTATTATGATAGGTCAGAATCTTTACTTTGTTAATGAGGAGTTTACTTTATTTTTTGTAGAATAAGGTGGCATATGACATATTTAAATTGATTCAAACATCTTAAGTGTGCGACCAAATGACGTTTGGTTCGCGATTGTCAGATATACAACATACCTTGAACCCTACATTCCCTGGAGAAGTCCTTAGTAAAGACGATGCCCTTGAACGGCTTTTCCATCTCCAGGTGCACACTGACGGAGCCCTTGTCACACGAGGTGGTCACATCTACGACCTGGTTGGCGCGGTTTTGGGCTCGGATGGTGGTCACCAAGCACGCCAGCAACACCGCACGCCACATCTCGATGTACCCTGAAACAGATAACGATATAATATATTAAGTCATTGTGATAAAAATACACAGGTTTGTCAGGTGGTAGAACCAGTGTAGTTCGAAAGGGTAGGTACCACCGCCACACCTATTTCTAGCGTGAAACAGTTTTTGCGTTTCAATGGAAGGGCGTGGTTACTGGCTCACTTTCATAATATGAGGCGACCATTTTAGTTCTCGGCAGTAACTAAGATGGTCGCAATGCATCTGTGACTTCAGATAGAATCTCTGCTCTGTTAAAAGTTAAGTTTTGTTAAGTTAAGTTTTGTTTGATGATAATTAGCCACCTGTTTACAGGTGGCTAATTATCATCAAATGGATTGCAAGCTCGTTTGCTGCTTCAATGTGATAAAAAAAAAAACAAAGTTAATAGTTTCAGGCGTCACTTTGTGGAAATACATGTTACAAAGTTGGATAAAACTATTTCACAACAATCCACTAGTGACATGTGAGGGAATATATTTTAATATTGCAATATGATACAAATACTAAATCTATTTTTCAAATGTATTAGAAATAAGATGCGTACGTATTTTGTAGGTATCTTGTATCCGTATTTCAGATATTTGTATCTTAAAAAGTCATATGACTACGCTCGGACTACGTTATTTAGGTATGTGGTACGCTATACGTGGTGTAGCGGAATATTGCAAAGCAGTCCATAAAATGACATCATTTTAACTTTAATAAAATACCTTAGTAATTAAATTTTGAGTGACCGTTACTGGCTTTTGATGTGTGTTTCCTTGCTTCGAACGGCATTTTAACCCGTTGGTCCGTCATGTTATCATCGGCTAGTCATTAGGCCTTGTCGGAAGCCTGGTTTTGGAAACATCCAACACGAGTTTACCATCAAAAAGTACACCGAAGCCTTGGAGAGATTCCGGGTTATTGTGGGATTTTTACCCACTAAAACACCTCGATGGTCTTCCTGAACGCTTGCAGAGAACTCAGGGATCTCCAATAGAACGCACCGGTGCCCCTTAGCGCGCCGCCCCTCACGGGCTCATCTCTTGGGGGCCGTGTAACTGTTCCCTACACCTTCCGGTGTCTGTGAGGACATGCACTGACCCATACCTAACTCCAATCTATATATATCAAAGCACCGTGATAGAGCTTGATAGAGATCTAGGTCTCTAAGTTTTGAGCTCAGGCCAGTGCAACAATTATTTAAAGGATAACCTTCTTCATCATTGTAGAAATGTGTTTTACTTTCATTACTTGACGATACCGCGTGGCGGAGCGGTCACCATATCGGTCTGACACGCAGGGTCCCGAGTTCGATCCCCGGCGAGACAGAAATGTGAATGATGAGTTTAGATTTCTGTTCTGGGTTTAAGAGTTTGTGTATTCATGGCACCCACGACACAGGAAAAAATCCTACTGTGGGGTTATGAGTGTAGAAAGCGTATTTTTATTAATTACAATATTTTAATACGAATCATATCAATTTCTTTAATCCACCGATTAGGATTTTTATTTACTACTAGCTGAATTACACATACTTCGCTACAGGGCATAAAAATAGTCGCCATCTTTAAATACTGCAAAATATTGAAATCAAAAGTAGCTTATAAGTTGACCAGGTCTAGCTATATCCTTGCAAAATTTCATGTAAATCGAACCACTCGTTCTTGCGTCATTGAGTAACAAACAAACACCATCTCATTTTATGTTAGTTTAGAGTTTAAACTAACATAAAAATGAGATGGTGTTTTTTGAACCGTAACAATATTATAGCTTAAACTTTAGACGTTTCGGTTTTTTTCCTGTGATTGTTATGCTTGTGTACAAAAACAATATAACTTCAAAACTGATAGACGTCCGTCTATTTGCGGTCAGAAATGTGGTCAAAGCCGCGGAATCGAAAGCAATTTTCTATTAGATCTCAAAGGTCTGATTGTCGTTATCTATAAATGTGCATAAAAACGGCTTTGACCGTTCAGTGAACTTCACTAGCCATACTTAGTTTACGTATTAATGACTTGCATAATACTCGTGTTATAGAAAATCTTCCACATTGCTATGAAATTCCTAACGACAAGTTTGTATGTAGTAATATTAACTTATCTGACTTTACGAACTAATATGCACCTATAGTACATGTATAATATATCAATACATCTATTTCTTAAAGTTTGTTAAACATAGATATGTAAATATTATATCTACTTATCTTTGTTTCGTCGTCAAACCATTATTGTCCCATCCCACTGTTGGGCACGGGTCCTCTCTCCTTGCTCTCTCTAGCCATCACCGCGCTGGCAATATGCCATTGGCCATTGACCATATGAGTAGACTTCGCACACCTTTGAGAACATTTTTTAAGGAACTCTCAGATGTGCAAGTATTTATGTTTAAATAACATTGAGTGATAGAATTTAAAGATATTCATTTAAATCTCCCTAATTTCCTTACTTATATTTTGATGTGAAACATCTATAGGTGCAGGTAAACGCGATTGTTCGCGTGACGATGCCTATCTTTATTTATTTTAACGCCATCTGTCATACATTTTCGGAATTATAAAGTATAGAACAAAACTAAGCGGGCTGCGGTCTTAGTTCAACTTAGTGCGGCTACTGTTCGTATATGGCGTTATTTTCAATATGCTACCTATTTAGTTCCTGTCGCAATCTTCTCTTTTATGCATTTTATTTAGACGAACACGATGTTTCACATCTGCCAGGCGTCCTGTGTCGGCAATTTTTTGTTTTATTTTAATGTCATTAAACTTTTAAGATTTAATTTAGTTCACAACAAAAACCAAGAAAGAAAATTAATATCTCCTACGATTACAAACGATTATTTGTCTTACGGATTCGTGATCCAGTTTCATGGTCAGAAATAAAAATAATTGTCTATAAACGATCTTAATCGAATTAGGCTATCAAAAATAAGGAGCGGAAGTAGCGGTACAATTAGACTGGGTTATGTGGTGCGTCCGCCATAACTTTCCATTGTTATAAATACAAACGGTGTAAATTAACGGATTCATTGTTAAACTTCGCGTCTTGCTTTGCGTGTTACGGAAATATTTAAGTTGCTTTTACATGAGCGTATTATTGTACATTATATATATAAATATATATATACAATTACATATTTTATCTATATTTATTATCTATATTATCTATTATATCTATATCTATAATATTATAAAGCAGTAGAGTTTGTCTAGTCGAACGCGCTAATCTCAGGAACTACCGATTCAAATTGAAAAAATATTTTTGTTTTAAATGGAAGGCACAGAACGTATTTTTCGTGCGTTTTAGTGTATCATTTAGTATTGCTCTTTCTAAGTACATCCCGGTCCGAAAAAAACGTACAATAATTTTAGTTACATATTAAAAAAACCTTAATACAGTTAAGTACATTGCGTCATAAGAAAATACAATTAAAACCGTAATTAGTGTTGCGTCGCACGGAATTATTCCTGTGCGTGTGAACGCACTACAGAACATTACTTAATTCTATAACGGGTGAAATAACAAGGAGGACGGACGGTTAAGATGATAGCTTTAATCTTTTCTAACAGGAAACTGTTTATCACAATTATAGGAACACGTTTAAAATCAACATCTGGAAGCTGGAAGATAATAGAGCTGTGCCCGACACAATTTCCTTAGACTTGTGTCTCTTGGAAACTATACCTGATTGAATATGATACTAGTTTTTATGGTTAGAAGGAAGGTAATCTTTTTTGTGCGTTTATATGTATGAATGTTTCTTTGTATGTAGGTATGCCCATTTCTTTAGCACGCGCTACAGCCCAAACGGCTCGACGGATTGTGACGTATGACACATCATTAGAATTGAACAAAAAAATCGTTTTACGCAGTTGGAATTTTTAATTTAATTATTTTTAAAAATCCTACCAGCTACCGTATCTGCCGTATCGTGACATATGTGTTACCCCCGAGGACTAAGATGGTCGCTTCATATAATAGTGAGCCGGCAACCACACCCTTCCAGCGAAACCCAAGGTTTGTTTTAGGCTAGAAATAGGTGTGACGGTAATATCTCCCCGGTCGAATCGTAGTTCCTTCTACTAGGTACTTTGTGAATTATGTTAATCTTCATAAATATTTAGTCACGAAGACATTATATTACAAGAGCTAAAGAGCTAAAGAGAGCGAAGAAGGCTATATAAACATAATATTTAATAAAATTAACATAACAATTTTAACTTTAAAATGTAATAAAATAGACGCCTAATACGGCGATTATATTATCGCATATTACCTTGTTTAACAGTAATACATACCTAGCGATTCTGTTTCTTCTGTTACACGATTTGGCAATAACTTTGAAGATGTAATTTATTCATGGTCACCATTGACAAATTGCGGTTGTTTTACAAGGATACATTAATAAGACGTGTTGCAATCAGGAGGTTCTATAGAAGTTGGTAAGATCATTTCAAATAAGTCTATATTCGTAATTTCTAGTTTGAGATTTAAAAAAAAAAGGAGAAAACATAATGAGTTCCTTGATTAAGACAGTCTAATGCAGTGCTAAGTTCTGGTCTGAAGAGTGTGGTAAGGAACATACTTATCCGAATCAATCCAACTTAGTTCTCAAGGGTGGCAACGCATCCTCACGCAACGTAACCTAACCTAACCTCAGTGTTGGGAGAAACGCAGACTTGCGCCGCGTCTAGTATTAAAAACTACAATGTCGCACCTATGAATACTGGCGCATTATAAATAAACAAGCTTCCTTCTGCTTGCTTTTTGTGTTTTATTTTCCATAATTCATAATGTCTTTCATATTTTTAGGTTAGTCTAAATAAATTATTTTCTACAGTTTAAAAGCCTTGATCTTTATTAATTTCATCACTCAGGTAAGACGCTTAACTTTCTGGGGTTGATTACAGATGTCCATGAGCGACAGTGGCTTCTTACCATCAGGTGAACTGCATGGTTGATTGTTACTTTCACATCATAAAAAAGAGTTAGTTTTGATGGTAAAAGATGCTTCTTTGCTTGATTCTGGAGGCACCTACGTATATCTATTTCTAGCTTATTTCTATCAACGTTTGTTTTCTGGATTTAGAGACATTCGTTTGAGGTGTTTTAGCTCTTTTCGCATGGATAGAAACGCATTTGTGGTCGATTTCACGTAGGAGTTAAATGTCAGTGGACTCTGGGATCTTTTACAAATGTCCGTTATCTATACGTATATATTTATTTAGAGTAATTACTGAATAGCTATTGTAGAGACTTCTCACGGAACCCTTCAGTTAATTTCGGATAAGTGAAAGCAAATTATCACGTGTGCTCCAATTGAACTGACCGAAAAATGAACGACTTTCCAATTCGAGATAATGCTTGATAGATAATGTATCAGCGTGAACGGTTTTTGTAATGTCTCAGCCGGTCAACAAAAAATAAACTAAAGAGTCATAATATCTTATTGAATTAAGAGTAATTATACTTTAGCTTTTTTCATATACCTACAGCGGTATATTCCACTTGGGTCACCCAGGTGATATCATCTAGGTGATCAAACTCATTGGTGTTCTTTGATCATCTGATACATAATCACCTGGATGATCATATTCATGGATTTATAATCATAAATCCATGCCTATGATCCTCCAGGTAAGATCTATACCTAGGTGTAACAAAAACGACCATTTTAGGCACCCATTTTACGTATTTTTTATAGGTTAGGTTTAGGTGGTAGAACCAAAGTAATTCGACCGGGGAAGTACCACCGCCACGCCTATTTCTAGCGTGAATCAGTTCTTGC
>DWNE01003845.1:0-16072 GCA_018249875.1 Cecropterus toxeus
ACCAGAGACCTCGCTATGCAAAACTCATGGTAACACACCAATATTAGTTACTTCAGATTTTTTGTTTATACTCCTCATAATGATATATGATTTTAAGCTGATATTATCGCGGAATTGATACATTTTAATATGTTACGGGTACTCACGATATGCGATTTTTGTAACTGGGTCGAAATATCGGCAAAAAGAAATTCAAAAATCGCATATCGTGAGTACCCGTAACATATTAAACTGCTTCACAATCTGACATAATTTTCAATTTGTATAAATTTTCTGATATATGACAAATTTATTCAGACTAAATTCTATAAATTATATCAATTACGATGGTGTAAAGAATAATTTTCAAATAACTATGCAAAAAGTGTAAAAATTTACCTAAGGAAAAAGAGAAACAAATTCATATTTACTTCGTGAAATTACATACGTATTTAAGACATGGTACACATTCTTATGGGTACATGATATATGTTACAATATTATAATTCTGATCAATTCATTTAACTATTCCCAAGAAATAAAGCAAATATATATTTTTCAAGGTACATAAAACTCTTTAAATTTTATGTATGTTTTATTAGTAAAAAATCAAAATATTTGATAGATTCGAATCACATGACCAAATAAGTTTGACGACTTACATACATATCCGTGAACTAATTAGCTAAGCTTCGTGAACTGATTCCTACATTCTTTTTTAATTCAATACACAGTATCACTAAATTCTACGGTTTTCAGGCTGATATAAAAATGTATTTACGCCATAAATTTACTTTTGTTATAAAACAAAAAAAAAAATAACTGAATTCTGATTCAAGACAAGTAACCACAATATTCAGCTCAGAGTAATAACTCCAAACACCTACTAAATATTCATTAACACGCACAATTTTATCAGATTAATATACAATTTTGTCAAACCGCTATCAATTAAATAGCATGACGTAGAATGTATCTTTTCAATTCGTTAGTAATTTCAGATACATAATTCACATGTGGATTATAACTTAATTGAGCAATAATAGATTAGACACACAAGGTCAGAACTTACAGGAAAAGTAACTATCAAATGTGTACTTAATAATAATGTTGGTTTGCTAACATCACCCGTAATCAATCACACAATGATACATCTGACATGTGTTAGGGATCACTCGGTAAAATATAAATAATATTACACTTGATTACACTAACTTTGAGTTAATTTCGAAGTGTACTTAAATGGAATAGAGTTTAAATTTGAGAAATCTATATTCGGTAGTTGAGTCGTTTACAGTTTGAATTGACTTAAGGCTATAGGTTTCTGGGGAGGTTCGATCTTTGACCCCCGATCGGTTTGAACTGTAAGGTCGGAACGTAATCCATTTCAGAAGTTTCGAATAAATGTAGAGCCTTCCTATATAAATGTGATGTACTTAGTCCCTTCGCTAAAGAAAACAGATAGTTTATAAAATTACATTAACGGTTTTTTTAATTTTATTTTCACTTTAGTTTATAAGTATAATAACCAGGGCCAAGTGAAATAATTTTGGCCGGTATTTGAATGGTTTATATTAGATTCTCATTTATCGGTTTAATTATCATTCATATCACGTGCGTCCATCAATTAATTCCAATGTGTGTTAGGAAATTAATTTCATTACTAACTTTAACGGTGAAGAGAAGATTCTTGGAACCTGCTTAATTGGTAGTTTCTTATAATATACACTAAATGCTGATTAGCTAACGTGCTCTATGGTCTTAAGTCTTCTATGAGAAAATCTATAGCCATCAATGGGATTATAGAAGTTTAATAATTAATTTCAATCAATAACAATTTCAAAGCATATTTCCGTTTGAGTATAAAACAGATGAGATCAAATGAGGTTATTCTATAAACTAAGACATTGTCAGTAATAAGGTAAAATATGATGGGTTTGGTATTTCAAGGTAAGATTACCTTGAAATAATATTGGTTATAAGGCGTCTCTGAGGTGAAAAAAAATTTGTAAACTTTTTAAAATATATAAAGATGATAAGTATAAGTGTACATAGATTAAATTAAAACATAACAGCAGTGAAATTTCCAGGATTTAAAATAAACTAACAACAATTAGAAGACAGCAAAAGCTAATGTATGATAAATTCGATTAAAATCAAAACAACTTACGTTGGCTGCTTTTGTAGGACGAACACCAAACTCCTGAGTTTTGACAAGAAAGTTACGATATTTCGCACTCAACTGTATTGTTTCATCTTATCTAGAGCACATCACTAATTCGCAACACATTAACCACAAAGTGTACAAAGTCCAGGCTTTAAATTCCTACTGATAATACAAAAATAGTTGCGTAAAAAATTCGCAAACGCCGCGCGATTTCAAAATTGGTGCGCGCGCGTCCGTGCGTACGCGCAACGCGAATCGCGCGGTTCGTTTTTCAAACCGTCCCCGAAGCTCACTCGGATGTGGCCCGTGTGTGACTGTACAATCATCTTGCACTTCACGATCACCGAAGAAGACACGTTCGGCGTCCCGCTCCCACCTACCTGCACCCTCTATGCCTTTCCCCCTCTCTCTTATTATCAGAGGTTAAGCCGCGCTCATCTGTCAGTCGGCACGCGGGCATCGGGTGGGAAGGTCGCGTTCACAATTTACCGTTACTTTCTCTATGCGTCGTACCATAAAACACGTACCGTATGACTACGCGCGCGGCTATTTTGTCGGCTCGTCGCTTCTCCGTAATTTATTTGTTTGGTCTCGAGCGCAGGTGCCTCTCTCGATATTTTATTGATGGCCTCTTTATGCGTCTGGTTGTTTTGTAAGGGCTTCCAGGTCGAATAGCGGTTCCCTTGCGTACCTTGCACAAATGCGACGTTTCGTAAAAAAATCGAAAAGGATTTCGAGAATGTGGGTCAAAGTTTGCATCGTTTAAAATGTCAGAAATAATAAAGGTGGGATGACATTTTAACGATCGATAAATCCACATGCGCGCACGCAAGCGAAACTAGAGCGTCGCCGAAATTGTCGGAACGGCGAAATATTTTATCACCGACCAATCGGGTGCTCGCGAAATGACATGTACGCTAGATCATTCGTTTAGATGATCGGCGCGCGCGCACCGCAGCCCGCGATTGGCGTGTGCGCCGCAAGCTCCGCCTGTACCGTTATAGGGGGGCAATGACTGCCCTCTAAAAGTGGGGGTTTTTAGATCACTCTGCGTATGAGGGGGATCTGTGACATATGCCATTTACCCGCTAATTAATACGCTGTTGCGAGTATCATCAGACTTAAATAAACACATCTCGAGTGCTCTTTGATATTTGTTAAGCTACCGTTCCGCTTGTTCGTTCCAATTGTGAGCCACTGAAAAGAATTCTTATTTTATTATTCGAGAGCATTACAAATATAGATCTGTAATGTAAGCATGTCTTAACCTTTAAACAATCGAATTTATTCGCGGGTGCGCGATGTAAGATCGTCTTCAAAATTTAAATAAATAAAATATGATCGTTATGTTTAATATTTATACCACAGATTATTCTTAATATGAAGCACTAACTAATGTATTGCACTTTAAATTATACGATTATGAACTATCCTTAATAGATACAAAATTTTCGTATTACTGTCCTAGTAATACGTAAATTTTGTAGTATTTTAATTTAGGCCATCTGATAAATGTTTATCAAAACCTATTAGTATTCATGGTCATCCCCATATAAATTTGTAGTTCCATATATCGTTAGTAACAATTGCTACTCCTAAGAACAAGTTTCGAACGCAAAATTTAATATACGACTAAGTGTATATACTATATTATCATATATCAACGAAACACAGCTGTATGCCAAAATTAGTTTGAATCCACAGTTTTAATAATATCAGTAAGTTTGGTTCCATATCTATAAATTCAGTTACAATTTTAAGTACATCCTTGCTTGTATGTTTTATCTTAGATAACTATATTTAGATATAGTTTAATTGAACGACAAACCCTAAGAAATGCGTCTATGATGATTCTACTAAAGTAACACGATATTTATTAATAGGATTTGAAAACAGCTCTCTAATAATACCATGAGAAAAACCAATATGTTAAGGGGAGGTACCATCATCAAACCTATTTCTAACGTGAACCAGTTCACGCGTATTCTTAATAGCATGGTTGTTGTCTGACTCAAATTCGTAACAACAACCTCACGTATGACAAGACTGTAATTGATTTCATGTACATGCCCACTCTTATATGGGTTATAGTTGGGTCTGGAGTTGATGGGCTGCAATGACCATTTACCATCAGATCGACTGCACGCTTGTTAGTTACTTTGATTTTATATTAAAAAAACAACCAGAGTTGACGGTCCTCTGAAACACGTGAGAAATATTGCCACAAGAAGTTACTTCCTATCCAACTTAAAATTATGCTCGACGGTGTTTTGTAGGTCAGTAACGATTTATCTAATTAAAAAATCAGATATTTTGGAGTTGCTAAACTCTACTTTACCGCGTTGATGGTTCAAGTTTGAATCTTAAGTTAAGCATCGTCAAGAAATTTGTATATCTGATTTGGCTTCAAAATTCTCAAACAAGTCAAAGTGTAAATGGCCAACTCGATTGTCATTATAATACTCATTTTGAAAGAAAACACTGACTCACTAATCGGTTGACTATATGGGACGACCCTATAGCAGAGCGGAGTCCGTACCGGTCTGACACACAGCGGGCTCCGACTTCAATTCCCGGCCAGACAGGTATCTGAAGGTTTTTTTTTTTTATACCTAAGCCTAACGAAAAGGCAGACGGGCTACCTGATGGTAAGTAGTCACCGTCGCCTATGGACATTTGCAACACCAGGGGAGTCGCCAATGCATCGCCGGCTTTGAAGGAGAACTCTTTTCACACCTTTTTTGAAGAACCCCATGTATTATGTATTTAAATTTCGAAGTCTGACTATTTGTATATGTCAATGGCACCCACAATCTAAGAATAATCCTAATGCAGAGCTATCAGCGTAGAAAACGGTATTTTAACGAAATCAAACATCTGTAATTTCGATATGTCGTTTACCTATACGCCAATAAACTATGGCGTTAACACACTTATAAATAATCTGTCCGATGAATGAACAAAAAATTACCCTCATTATTTGTTTGTTTTATTAATGTCAACGCGTCAGACGAACAGAATTCGGTGTGTTAATGAAATATTAATGTAAATATAATCACGTTTGGCAACTGAACACCCACTGTGCGGGATTGCATATTCATGGGTCAAGAAGACCAATTAGATGTTCAATGAGATTCCAGAACTGAATGGTCTGAAACATTGAACTTTAGTAGATGGAATGTGGCTAAGAAGTTAATTTCTTTTTTATGGAAATTATGGATGCGACTGCAGTAACAAAAAGTCCATTGAGTCGAGACGTATCTTCGAATAGCATTATGTGATCTGAGGAGTATGGACATGCCCTAGAATGCAAAACGTTCCGGATGAATTCTCACAAATGTTTAAAATTCTGATAGAAAAACTAGAGTTTTTAAGTACCTACTGTAAGATTCTTGTTCAAAATACTAATAAGATTCTGATGTTAAATTGACTTTGCCTTTGACTTGAAGTTTGTGAAAATCTGAAAAGTTTTTATTTTTTTATAATTTAAAAGTAACCAGTGTGTAGTCCACTGGACGGGGGTGGGTACTGCCACCCATGGACATCTTCAATTACCTATAAGATTAAAGTTCTACCTGAGGTTCTCCACACATACATTTTTACAAGTGAGATACTCATAAGGACTAAATCAGAATTATGAGATATACTACTGATTATACTACGAATTACTACCGTTCATATCAGAACTAGAATACACCATAACACTGCTTTTATTGATTGTGGTGTCGCAGTGACGACTACGGTCAAACCGCAAGTGTCTACAACTTTTAAATATCAAATATTATTAATATCCACAACCTTCGGTTTATAAATAATTTATCATAATGAACTGGGGTCCATTTTATTCATTTATAATGAGTTTATTAATGCAAAACTGATTATTAGCAATAAAATGCACATAATATTTTAACGTCTTTATTAGCTAAGGATGGTCCAATAAAAAGAAATATAACCAGGCCATACATTTTGTATGCCATATATACGTGTCTCAATATTATCCTAATTAGTAAAGTTAATAAAAGTTATCGTTTTTTGCCAAAACTTTGGGATAAAATGTGATATTTTTATATAGGTACAGGTATTTGTATAGAAATACCACGTTGCGTAAAGAATAACAATAGAATCCATCGTCAGTAGTCTTATTACGAGCTAATTACCTTAATCTAAAGAATTATTGCCTATAATTTCATTTCTACATTGCAATGTTTATTGCTTGCTTACGTTTTCATTTTTGGTATATACTTTGTAATAATGGATGAGAGCGTAAACAATGATTTTCCAGAAAAAATATAGTTAAATCGTACCCTATACTCTTTTAGTTCAGTGAAAACAAACATTGATGACTCGGGGGCTCGCGTCGCGCAGCGGATACCATACCGGACTATACCGATACGATATGCAATGTGTTACGGGTTTGATGCCCAGCCAGACAGATTTATGAATGACGAATTTAAATTTTGTTCTGGGTCTGAGCATTTATTAATGAGTAGGTATATGTGTATCTTTGCATATATTCGTACCTCCCACGAAACGAGTGTAAATTGTAGCATGGAGTAACGAGTAAACTCATAGCGAGTTAAAAATCGTAAATAATTTGTTTTACTATCTTTGAAATAGTTCATTTGATTTCAAACAAAGATTTTGTTGTTTCAAGATTGAAAGCTAGGATACCTTTGGAATCCTGCGGGTGACGCTATTTCCGAGGCTTAGCTTTGGTGACTGGACATTTGCTGGTCTCATTAGTTTATAGCAAAGATGATTTCTCTTCCCCTGGATGTCGTAAAGACGACTAAGATTCAGGAAATTGAAATCATTTTCTTATGTAACATTAATACCCACTGCTGTAACCCAGATCAGTGGCAAATTTACACATTTACCACTGGCTAGCGTAGTCAGTGGTGTGGCCAAAACTGATTTTATCGCTTTAGGAATTAAGTCGGAATAAAAAAGCGGAAATAGGACGTCTGGCAGGTGTAAAACATCGTTGTTGTATAAGTAATATGTATAAAAGACAAGATTGCGACAGTAACTAAATATATAGCATAAATAAAATAACGCCATCTAGGAATTTTAAACACAGTAAGTCGAACTAACACCGAAGCCCGCTTAATTGTGTTCGATACTTAATAGTTCCGACAATTTATAACAGATGGCGCAAAAATAAATAAATGCAAGCATCGCCACACTATCAAGCCGGTTTACCTGCGCTTATCACATCAAAAAGTTTTCAAAATCTAAATATTCTCCAACATGTGCCACCCAAAAGATAAAATAGATTTGTATTTGCCACTCCAAAAACTTGCTGCCTTAGGCACAACTTGCCGTAAATCCGCCACCGACCAAGATGCATGCAAGGCGTGAGAACCATTAGTAAAAACCCATTAGAACAGAATGGATTCTGAGGTACATTGCTTGATATGGATATCCAGCAATGTACCTCAAAGGCTGATGGATAAATAATATTTAACAATATGCATTAAAAATATTGCCAATACCGTAAATGTATCTCTTTATAACACCTTTAAATGTCACGTGTCACATTTGGGTTGGCATTTGACACTTACCAAAAAATAAAAGGATTTTTAGCATAATAAATAATATCGAGAATTGTTAATGTAATAAAATATGTAAATGAAAGAACATTTATGTATTATTTTAAAAGAAGCCGCGGATTTATAAAACAAAAAATCATATATTATTATCTTAGGAATAGTAAGGCCATTGTTAAAATTAAAATGAATTTTTATTGCTAAGAATTTTGAAATATGCGTCGATTACTACGTTACGATTATATACCTACTAGCGTGTAGCTTCATTTTTGCTTGGATTTTGATAGGTATAAAAGTTATAAAATATATATAGGTATAAAAGGTTGTGCCTAATTCAATAAGCTAAGGATTAAGCATCAATGGTATATTTCGATCACAAACTTCACTTTCGGTATACCATAATAATGAGTATCTTATATGTTTACTTAGAATTAACAGCCAAATTTCAGCGTAATCTGACCAGTTTTTGCTTGAAACAGTAACAAATACTCATACATCCTAAGCAACTTTCACATATTACCAATTAAATATACTTTTTTATAATTTTTAAATATATTAATAATGCTTTTAATACTTATAGTCTCACAGAAATAAATTCTGACGTTTACATTATGACATGCGGAAAATGTATCTAAAACAATAACTAATATTTTTTATAGCAAGGAAAACTCATTTCCTACATAATAAAAATACGTATTAACACTACTTCAGACGCATTAAAATATTAAACATCATATTAACGATTCTATGACATATTTCACACAAACACAAAGAAATACACACATTCAATAAAATGTATTCGAGCGCGTTGAAGTCATTCATACGGATAGTTCGTTGTTGCTTCATGGCGCGTCACTCAATGCGCTGTCTACGTGGTTCGGGCTGCATTGTGTAGATGGCGTTAGTAGTAGCGTTTGAATGTTTTAATTTAGTAAGGTTGATAATAATGTTTTTTTTTTTTATTTTATACTTGGTGTCGCGTCAAATTTGTTATTGTTCATTATGTTTGTTGGTATTTTAATGTATGATTTCATAAAAAAATATTTAAATGTCAACATTTTTAGTAGTGCCATAAAATAAAGCACATAATTTACAAGGTAAATTGAAGTTAAGTTTATTTTTGTATTGATTCAAAAACAAAAAAAAAATTATGATAACAAATATTTATCACTATGGCGTTTTAAACCCAGTGATCATTTCTTCTCAAAGAAATAATATCCAACAGTGACAATTTTTGCTTCACAAAACAAAAAAGCACCAAATTCATCCTGCAATTAAAATGCAAAAAATAATAATCAAAGAAGACAGGCACAAAAAATATGTTACACAGTGGTGTCTAAATCTTAGAAATATACACGAACCTCTGATACACATTTCATGGAATTACAAAAGTAAGTTCCACGGAATAAAGGGCAGTGGAGGGCAGGTCGTATCATTAATTTTCCGCTGGATCTCGCTCCATATTTTATTGTTGTCCCTATTCAATATGCGGGTGAGTGGAACATAAAAATTAAAAAAATGTCGCTCATTTTTAGAGATCCCTCAGTTTTGAAGCAAATCCATATTTTTTAAATTATGATATATGTAAATTTTAAAATATGTCATATGTCATACATACAATGTTTTAAGAAAAATATAAAAAAAATAGTTTTGTTGAATGACCACATAATTATTTACATTTATTTGTTTAAGAATTTGTTATTGTTATTAGACATGTACATACTCAAACTAAAAAATGTGCCTTAAAAATCAACACCATACGGCACATGGTGTTAATTTTTAAGGCACCACTCCTTTTTCTAATAGGAATGAATTGATAATCGAGCATGCAGTCACCTGTTGGTAAGTGGTAACTACCGCCCATAGACTTATCTAAGCAACTTCATAATAATACATATCTGAAGTCTATCACAGTTGCGTTGCTACTTCCGAGGACTAAGATGGTCGCCTCATATATAAATGACCCGGCAACCACCCCCTTTCACCGAAACGCAAGCACTGCTTTACGCTGGAAATAAGTGTGGTGGTGGTACTTCCCCGATCGAACTACATTGGTTCTACCACCTGGTAAACTCCCTCTTTACTTGTGGATGTCGTAAAATACGACTAAGGGTTAATATCTAGCGCAAAAACGTCTTCCTGTTTAACTTTAACAACCTCTGCGGTCACCAAAACTTATGTCAGAGCGCGGTTACTATAGGCAAAACCCCTATAGTGGAGGCCTAATTCTGTTAATGGTCCTAATAAGGATAACGATGAATGGATCGAACAAGATTTCATACATAAACCTAGAATTATTTTACAGCTAATTATATACATGTTGTTAGCGGATGTAGATAGCGGAGGTCCTTGGTGGCGACCACGTTTAGACAAAAGGTGCACAGGTCACTTCCCAACCAGGTGGGATCGATAATTTGAAGAAGACGGGAAACTCTTACGACTTTCCGTCTTCTTTAAATTTTCGTCTTCTTCAAATATTCGAAAGGTACAGGACCAGTTGGGGTGGCACCATTTAGGAAAACCCAGCAGTAAACCACGAAGCGCTAATGGATAGGCAGAAAAATAAAAAGTCAAGAAACATGTAATATCATAATATTTAAATAATATTTCCCTGACAACAACTCGAACTTACTCATATTTTTAGCTACAAATGTTCGCCCACGCGATCGCATCGTTCCATTTTTTGCGAACCAAATTTTGATTAATGATCTTGCCGTCTTTCTTTTTGTACTTTTATAGTTTTTGGAGATCCCTTTTTGCTAAGTCGTGGGACCTTTTTGCGTTGTAAGAATTTTATTCGTACGGACAATATAATAGAACTTCGTGTCTTTTATGACTTTCGGTTATACGATTTGTTACGATTTAAATGTAATATTTGAGATAAAAATGATTTATGATATAAAAACTTTAATGCATTAGGTATGACCCGTCAGTTATTAAAATAGCTTTGAATTGTATTAGTTAATTTGTTTATCTTTATTTTCATTATCTCCCATATTAGCATCCTAATACATATTTTTGACAAAGAACCTAGAGGAGACTAAAATCACATCTTCTTGTGACGTATCCAGCTCGAGCCGATAGATATTACATTGGACAATATTTATAAACCTGAAAAATAATTATACTTATAGAGTTCTAGATGAACTGGATCAAAGCCTTATTGCTATTTTGCAGCCTTTATACTAGAATATAATAGCAGTTAATGCTACTAATTGTATGTATGTTATAAGATAAAATAAGGTTGTAGTTTCAAGACAGCCAAATTATGAATAACTAGCTTATGTCCGCAACTCGTCCCTCTAAGGTTGCGTTTATTACGGTAAGAGTACTCCATGTGTTAATCCCTGTTTGTTTGAGAGACAAACATACAAAAACACATATATCTTCACAAATTTTCGCAGTTATTTATAATGTTAGTAAGATATCACTATATCTTTATTGGCCGTAACTTTTAGGATACCTTAATTAACAGTGGATGTATTTATTTAAAAAAAGGACTTGTATTCTTTAAATAACTCCAAACATACCAAATGAAATTTGAGATACATTTGTATTTACCATTTGAAATTTAGGTTGTTCAAGGTGAAATTTGTCTATGAGTACAAAAACCATGATAAAAGTGATAACAATCTAGAGCAATATGTTACTGACAAAAGTGAAAAAAAATACAATGTGGTAAGCACCTTGACGAATGACTTTGAAGTCATACATTTGCGATTTGCGCTTAAGTATTATCGCTAAAAATTATTTGAAGTAAGCTTCCTTCATACAAAATTAATGGTTGTTTCAAGGGTTCTAAGGCTATATTTCTGTGTATTATTGGGCCTAATTGTGTTGCATTCTGTACAGACAATTAAACTGCATTCGAACACAATAACAAATAATGGAATCATTTGACACGATCTCTCAAAATATTGTTAGAGCAAATGTGCAATGTTTTCTGCGGTCGCGAGTGATGAGAGAAAGCGGTAGCGGGTAATACGTAAACATGCAATTGTTATCATCTGGTAACTTTTAAGTAAAAACTTACTGTGTTATAAATGCAGTATTTTTAGTAATCGTATTGACTACATTTTTTTAAATTTATTATTAATGGAATTAAACATTTTGTTGTATTTCTATCCTGATATAACATTATTATAAATAAGCGAAGGATTTGAAATTACAAAAAATATATTTAACGGTATTAATAATATTAGATTTCATAATTGATATAAATTCTATTTACATATCAAATAATTTTCATATTATTATAAAATAAAATACCAAATATTAAACGCCCGTGAAAACAAGAATTTGCCAGATATAATTCACAAAATTTCAAATAACATTTATTTTAGACACTTAATGTATACTTAAGGTAACATAAACAGCTTTAAGCTTATGACCTAGTGACTGCCAAAACTGCAACGTTAAGGAGACAATGAAGTTAAGTGGGGGGTCCGTTCCCGAGCGTGCTGGAACAAAAACGTGTCAATATTGTGAACAATGTTTTCGTCCGCTTTGTGGCCGGCGAAGATAAATTGTTATCGCCATTCACGAATAATATAGTATAATTTGTTGGGATTAGGTTGAACGCTGGACGTAGTGTGGATAAGAGGTTTTCTAATTGTGTTCCTTTTTTAGTTATCATCTGAATTTTTAAGTATTTTGGAAATGGCAAGCGATGTTAAAGCTTTACATGAAAGTATTGTAAAGAAAAACTCTATTTGAATTACATCCATAAACGATAAATGAAAATACTTTATATTATCTTTGTACCGAAAGCATGTGAATAAAAATCATTGATGTTTTTTTAATTTGAAAAATTACAAACGTAAAACCTTTAAAAATCAATTAATTTCATTTCACTGGTCTCAGAACAAAGATAGACAGACTTTACTATTCTCCTGCAGATTTCTATATTTTAAAAAATCGAATATTTACGTCATGTGTTATTATACATATGTACATCACTATCCAAATTAATAAAATCGGTAGTTATGCCTGATATAATTAAGATACTTATACTCAAGTAAATCCAAGTGCTGATTAATGTTTGTTAAATAACTTAGGAACTAAGTAACTTTTGAGGAACTAACGAATGGAATAACAATAAATTACATTTTAACATAGTGGTTTAAGATTAAATTAATAAGGAAACAATTAGGTATAAGATACTATTCATAATTTTTCGCATATTTCAACTACAAAAAAACGCATATCATTTTAATTAAAACATATACTAAAACTTGTATACGAAATATCGAAGCACACCGAATAAATTTCAAAGTCGCATCCACGTCACGTTGTCGTCAGCTACTGCATCCTCACATCAAGCGTAGTTACCCGTCACCGCCTACCGAATACCCGCTATTGTCGCTAAGCATCTGTTTATCGCGGGTTGCTAACGACTAAACTACAGAACCAGGTGCCGATTGTTATCTCTTTTTGTGGTATATTTAATCTTTGACGTGGGGAATGTTTGGTGGTACGTCTATGGTTAAAAGAAATTATGTTTAACTATATATAAAATATGTACATGTTTGCTGCGTGATTTTCGTGTTATAATAACTTTCTTCTCTCCTTCTCCATCCTTCTCCCCTCTCCACCTATAAATGGCGTAGACAGCGAGACAGAAACTAAATCCATCAGCTTATTAGGAAACTATAGTATTCTCGGAAGAAATCTACTTCCAGAATATATGTAATAATGGAAGAAAATATGTACGAATAATTATGCTTGACTAGTTTATACATGCGGCTCCGTCTGCTAAGGTCACGTTTATCATGGTAATATGTATCGCATATATTAATGTAAGTCATAAACTATATGTGTGCCTTTTAACCAAATCAAACTAAGTGTAGTCTAGTATTTAAATGAAAGAGTAACATTTACACACAATGTATGTGCGTTTATTAGTCTCGCAACCTTTCGCATCTATAATATTAGAAGTTTATAAGGTACTTTAGTTTGCTTAAATTAGTGGTAAAACTTAACAGTATTTTATGAGCTTCGAAGCTACTACTTCAGTTCTTTTAAAATACATGCAACTATTTTTTTAATGACTAGAATTTCGGCTTATACAAAATCTAAAATTATTATAAGAAAGACCTAAATTATTATTACAAATGAGATCATTTAATTTCATTTCGAATTTATCTATTGATTTATCGATCATTTAAATATATTTATTTGAAAAACAGTTACATACTAAATTTAATATCAAGATATATACAAAATTTTGATAAAGACAAAGGTATTAATACTTCGATAAATTCATACTTCCATAAGACAATTTTTAACGGAACGATTATAAACAGCTATCATCTAATCATTACTCTGCAGCTACTAAGCATCTGTTGTATGAACGTGGGTTACTAACGATCAAACTACTGGACTAAGAGACCAGGTGTCGATTGTTATCTGTTGATAAATGTTTGATGTTTGTGATAATATTGCTCGTGATATTTATTGATATTGTTGACGAAGAATATAAATGCTTATTCCTGGGGTTTCTGTTTATAGCATCGGAAACGGTTGTTGACGCATATTTTTAAGGTTTTTAAAATTAGTGGAACGAATATAGTTTGACTGGGAAGATACTGCAATGACTATGTTTAGCGTTACGGTGGCAGGGTGTGTTTGCTAAATCATTTGCATATGAAGTGATTATTATTTTCGCCAAAAATAGAAACTTCTTTTAGGTGGTAAAGCGGATACAGTTCAACTGGGGAGGTACCATCGCAACATCTATTTCTACCGTAAAGCAGTTCTTGTGTTCGATGAAAGGGTGTGGTTGCCGGATCATTTATATATGAGGCGACCATCTTAGTCCTCGGAAGTAGCAACGCAACTATGATAGACTTCAGATATGTATTATATGAAGTTGCTTAGAGAAGTCTATGGGCAGTAGTTACCAATTACCATTTTTTTTTTTTACTTTTTTACTTACCAACAATTTTTATGAGGCAACCATCTTAGTTCACGAAAGTAGCAATGCATCTATATTTACATCAATAGTGTTAATTTACCATCAGAGGCTATGATGTGTTGCTCTATAATGTTTTAGTGTTTGCTTTAAACAATAAAACATTATAGAGCAGTCATTACCCGAAGAATAATCGTTTTCATACATACATTAGCTTCCATACTACCACTTCACCACTTGCAACAAAGCATATGTTTAACAATGGCAAACCAATAAACATTGACAATCAAGTGTTATTCACACACGGACTGGAAAAGCCGGGAATTACTGTTGTAGAGCTCAGTCCTAGTTAATGTGTCTTTATGTAGAGCTACAGGCTGTTTGACTTGCTTAGACTCGACTTTACATCTCTATGAGAAAAGTTAAATTCATAATGATAATGTACGTCACTTAATTTGTAATTTCTACATGTTGTAACTGTCAAATATAATTTAACCTATACATTGTAAAAACTTTACTAAAAATATAATAGTGATTCAATATAATAATAGTACACTACAATATATTAGGAAGGTTAACACTACTATGGAGTCATATGGGAGCTCCGAAATAATGTAAATATAATTATTATTACTAAGTATTTTTCTAAGTATTATTATTACTGAGTATTCTTGATTGGACATCCTTTCGACTTTAAATTCTGGTTTTTGGCCTAAGAATTTGAAGATCATCATTATGAGTTTTAAAGGCGTCAATGGCACCGGGTATTCTAGTCTAGTTTTTTGTGTATAAAAAGCATTATTTATTTAGTTAAACTATCTATTATAGATTTTCAGGAACACGTACATACGACTAAATGTAATGTAAGTGTTGTTCTATGAATATAAAGATGACTTTATCTCATGATAGAGATATGTAAACGGCATTACTAGTAATATTCGAATACATCCCTTTATAATTCTAATACTTTCACCCATAAATAAATCTTTAAAAAACGGGGATGCTTCCAAAATGAAATACTTCATTGACAAATGTACTTAATTTACTGACAAGATAACATTAAGGGTAAATTTACTACGGACGTGAAAAATTTTACTGTGCTGGAAATAAATTTGCCAGGTTGTAGAACCAATGTAGTTCGACCGAGGAAGTACCACCGTCACACTTATATATTTCTAGCGTGAAGCAGTTCTTGCGTTCGGTGGAAGGGTGTGGTTGCCGGCTCACTTTTATTTGAGGCGACCATCTCAGTCCTAGGGAGTAGCAACGCATCTGTGATAGACTACATATAGAACCCCTGTTATATATGAAGTTGCTTACAAATGTCCATGGGCGGCAGTAACCACTTACAAATAGTTAAAAAAAGGCAATAAAATAAATAAACTCATACTAGGATTTTCTCCTGTGTCGTGGGTGCTATGGACACACAAAGACGAATACACAAACACCCAGACCCAGAACAGA
>DWNE01003846.1:0-16072 GCA_018249875.1 Cecropterus toxeus
CCAAATTCAAAATGCATCTGTGATTCTTGCGAGTGGGGCGCGTTACCGACTGGGGCATGTATGCCTGGTTTACCCTAGATAGAAAGTAACATTTAGATGCATAAAATCTAATCTTTACAACTCGAGATCAACGTGACGATATGTAACATACTTAGAAGCCTAAGGTTTAATGGTTGCTTTATATTTAAGCACATTGATTTATGATTGAAGCTACAGATTAATAAAACATATTCCTCGCTTTAGGTATGAATAAAAATGACGTCAGCGGCAAATAATGGTCCTATCCGATGTTATCCGTTCAATATTTCAATTCGTGTTGAATTCTGTCCATCTATTATCAGTTGTCAACTAGCTGTTGAGTTGTGTCCGAAAGTCCCTCAAATTAATTGGTATTGTCAACATGATTCATGACATCCTTGTGAAACCAAATTTGACACGATCATTTATTGTCGGGATTTGTACAATTGCTTTACTAATTTATGCAGTATTTCAACTGTTTAATTGACGGAAACCTATATATAACATCATCCGCTAAAACCGATATAAACTTCTTTTAACGATATTGGTGAAAATAGTTCGAGGTAAAAACAAAACTCAAAGGAATCGCGAGTGCCTTAGCTGAGTCGACTGCCAACCTTCAGTTATTGGATTGGCAGTACAAGAAAAAGTATGTTATTAGTAATTATGCCTAAATACGTACATGCAATCCAAAAACGTATGGCCCATAATCCCATATCGCATAATCAGAATCAACACAATCAGTCCGGTTTAACCATAATGTGATTAAATTTAACTAAAAGGTGATTGAAATTTTTATACTACCGAAACGCAAGAACTGCTTCACGCTAGAAATAGGTGTAGCGGTGGTACTTCCCCGGTCGAACTACTTTGGTTCTACCACCTGGTGGCGGAGAATATGGTAACTGCGGTGTCACCAGCGATTATTGCTGAGTTAAAAAATTATAAAAGTATTACTGTTGTCTAAGGTAAGTTGAGTCAAAGATACTTCTTCAACATATAGTTAAACCTTCTATTGTACATTTACATCACAAACGCATCGCGAGCTCTATACATTTTCAAACAATAACAATCATGAGGCGATTTACTGTTTTAACCAAACAATGAGAGACCGTAGAAGGTTTCAGGATGCGAACGGCGATGATATCAGCATCTTAAGCAATATTTAGCACCAACCTCGACCAGTTTCGGTGCATTTAAGGCGACCAGTCGCCATGTAAATGATAATTACTTAGATTCCATAGAGATTGCTTTCAACTAGCGTCTAAGAGATAATCTTCGCAGATAAATTATTATCATTGGAACGGAGCCACGGCATCTACTAGTAATTCACATGTTAAATACTAACTAACTTTGACCGGCGGTTTCAATCGCATTTAAAAAATGTAGCATACATGTAAATTATAACAACTTTTGATGGAATAAATGGACTTAACGTAATAAATAAATGAAAGACCAAATGTAAACTCAAAATATGGACTGTAAATATTTTATCCTCTTAATATAATAGACTTCAACATAAACGAGTATATGTTTACAATTTTTAAAGTATTTGTTTTGGTTCGATACAATATTAAACACACAGACATTATTCTCAGTCCATTAAAGTATTGGTTTTATTTTGTTATAAACGACAAGAACTTTACTTTTTAGTTAGTTTATGTATGGATTTCATATTTAAGGAAATACTACGACAAGAGGAGAGTAAATTTGTGTAGGCCACGATTAAATCAGAATGAAAAGGGTAAATGGTATACTCCACTACGTTGGACAAGTGTGAAGTTTCAGACATATTTACTCTTGAGAAGATAGAGAACTTTTGGGACATGTAGATTAACTTACAATCTTTTCTTGCGTCGGTAGAAGATGTACCTATTATTTGTACAATACTACATATATACATATTACAATATTAGTACTTTTAAAGACCAAAGCTGCGTACGAGACTAGATCCCTGATCGGACACCCCGAAGTAAAGATGATTTTTTCCCATTTGGTTATAACTATCCATCATAATTTATTTACTTATTTGCTATGTCTATATTTTCATGCAATATGTTTCGTTTTTCACACCGGGCGGCCTCCCACGTCGCAGAGGTCTGCATATCGATCCAAACGGTGGCTCGTTGCGTGACAAAAAATATATTTTCTTAGATTAATCCTTCGCTTCTAGCGAACACGAGATACTTATAACATTATATATGCCCAGATGCCACCTACATGGACGTGGGAATATCGCGATGATGCATCGATAGCGGGCGCATACCATCGGATACCAACCCGAGGAATCTATCTACGAAGGTCCTTAAGTAACTTTTTGTTGATGCACTTAAAATGATATATGTGACGCTAATGTACGTAAAAAGCGAGCTAGTTAAGAGAGTAGCGTCCGTTTCTTCAGCCGGCGTGTTCCCAGCTGAACGTATCTTGATCTACGATTATAGTCCTTAGTAATAAAGCCTAATGATGTCAGCGGAGACAGTACTCGGTGTGAGTTTCTTCATTAAGGCGCAGGAACGTTTATTGAGCGCCTGTGGGAAACAATTTGCGTGTACGTAATAAAGCGGCACGCTTGATCGAAACTCATAATGATAATGTTGCTGAAATTAATTTATTACCGTCCGCACTACCGTTGACCAATCTTTACTAATGATGTTTGATATATCTTAATCGAATACCAATCAAAATGTGAACTAAAGCTTTGTTTAAGACTCGATGTTTAAGCAGTTTGCCTATCCGAAATGTGGCTGTACACAATATCGAATGCGTTCATATTACCTCGAGTTATATCTTTGATTAACTCATTGATATTCGCCTACGACAACACAATACCCCCAGAGTAGCAATATTGAATTTTGGTTAAAAGTGTAAGGCAGATTAACTTGTTCGTAACGTTCCTTCACGTTTTAAAAATTAAAATAAATTAACGTGGTTCAAGTAAACATTACTTCAGCTATGTGTTGCATGTTCCGCATAACTTAAAGACATAATGGAGAAGTCAAGAGCCGTACGCCAATTTCATAGCGACCGTTTATTACGTGCGCGTGCGCAGTGCGGCCCGAAATACCGAATGCGATACGCTGTTCCCGCTATTAACTAAAGCGTTAACGAATTTATTGTGGAAATTGTCACGCTAACTCAGTGTACGGTTAAGATATAATACGACATACTAAATATATTATGTTATGTAACTGTGATTAACATGTTTTATGTGATTAACGTGTTTTATTTGTGGTAAATACTCCTTGTAAGATATTGACAATATTGTAGTTGTACAAGAATAGTACGCAACGAAATATTTTATCCGAGTTCAAAAATTACATTCTCGTAGGACATAGATTCGTTGCTGTAATCTAACAAAATATGTTGAGCGCCGGCCTCGGGACTATTTACTATGTACTTACATAGTATGTACTACTACTATGTACTATGTACTGTTTATGTAAGCAACCAACACATATTTAGATTATTTTTATTTTTAGAGAAGCGAGCAGTACTCTATGTGCCTTACATGTAGTACTGCTCGCATCTCTGTACTGAAGCGCCCCGATACCAACTTAACCCCGTTGATTTTGCATAGCAGCACGCCGATCGAATTGTGAAGGACCTAAAGATCCTTTGATTCCTCTCGTGTTGCAAATGTCCATAATGGGGATGACTGCTTTCCATCAGGTAATCCTTCTGCCTTATCTTCAAAACTTTTTTATTCTCTATCACCAACTTTCTCATTTCTTTATTCACGATTGCTCTTAAATTTCCTCCGCATCCATTCATTCTCCGATCCGTTCCATCCCTTTCCTTCACTTACTTAGACACCATTAGTGGCTTCTTAACCTCTATAATACAATTTGTTAACGCCTCACAATGCACTTTCTCCGACCCCTCAGGGTCTATTCAGGTCTGTACTGCACTGACCTCTGCTTGAACGGTATCGGAGGTCATCGCGCAATTCAGTACGAGGCTTGTAGGGAGCCCTTATTAGAGACCTTTGTTTGTCTAGAGTTTCCGATTAATATTAATAGGTGGAGCAGTGATGTGAATTTAGCACTTCGGATATCAAGGTTCGAAGCATGTTTTTTACTTTCCAAGGTGTTATAGCAAAGATATCTCTTCCTTTAGTAGCTATTTGTAAGATGTAAAGGGTATTTGACCAACATGTTGGCTGAGGTTGTCGTTTTTATTTTCAGAAAATTGTCTACTGTATCAAAATATTTTCAATAAATGAAAAATAAATATGTTGGTTTATAAAATCAATAAATAAAGGGTCTCTACGTCGGAAAATACGTCAAGACCCAAGTAACTAATTCAAACAACAACTTCAGTTTTATTCTATTTCTTATATCATTTCTTATTCACAAATCATTTTAAATAAATACTTTAAACTAAACAAAAACTTTATGAAGTCAAAAGCAAAAACTTATTTTTGTCGCTGGAATATATCCCACGGATATTAAATCAACGTTAAAAACAAGGCAGTGTAAGAAATTGCGATTGAAAAACGACGATAATACAATAAAAACGATAATTTGTTTACAACGATCCTTCTCATGAATTATTGCGTAATTCCATTCACAAAATGATCAAACAGGAGACGTGGTTCATTATTCAGGTTATTGACAAGATGGCAACTCAAAAAGTTCAATAAAAAAGAAATGCTCTTCTGAGAAAAGGTTTCGCTAAAATTTGTTGCAAAAAGTCATCGATACTTTTTGTTATCGATCCGAAGATCACACTAATAACATTGTTATTTCAACCTACACTTAATTTTCTCGTAAAGGCCCCGTCACGTAGATTTGAAATACAAAAACGTAATTTTGAATTTTGATTGCTTTTCGGGTCCACACGATAAACAAGATAAATTGTTTACCATCTATGCTTGAATTTCATTTTCAGAAATATAAACATTTTCTATGCTCAATAACCAAACATGTAAGTATTTTCAGTTTAGATGTACCTAGACATACATCTAGGAATCGAGTATGTAGCAAAGGATAAGAAAAATACGAATATATTTTTTTTCGGAATATAATAAATACAGGAGGATGCAACCCATCCCATATTAACTGCTCTCCTTCAATGATTCATGCTATAACAGAAAACTTGGCGGAAATCGATCACAGATGAATCTACCTAAAGTTTAAAAACATCCAAAAAAATATTTCCTCGAAACATCGAAATACATCAGCTGCTGAAAAAGAAAATCAAAAATAGGATTATAGCTTCAAACAGCGCTACAATATTATTACACGTTACTAATGTATTTCTATGTCGTAAGGGGTTCTAGTCTTAAAATTGGCACACGCAGAGTCACCGACGAAAGCTAAGCTAAGGCTAGAAGCTTAAACACACCGAGCTTAGAAAATAATGAAAAAGCGACGTGCTTGTGAGAAGCAATAACGCTGTTCCAGTTTCTCAAAATAATAACAGGTGCAATTTCAAATTTAATTTTGTACCAACTTGCGTTTTATATCGGCCACTAACCTGAATCAGATTTAACGTAAAATCAGGACCGGTTCTTATAAAATCAATTTATCGTCAAAGTTGAGTAGTCAACTGGTGATCCGGTCGTTCGCTTCTTATTTTTTCGAAACACCAAACTTGCACTGATGATTTTTTATATCATACAAGTAGCAAACGGTCATATGGTCCATCTTATGGTACGTGACCACAGAGCCTACCGACGTCTATCAATCTCAGCTAATTAGTCTTACTTTGGATTGGCAACAGATGCATTGCCATCGCTGAGGGCCAAGTTGTAAATCCTCGAATAAATAAATCGCCCTATAGACCAGAACACAGGAGCGCTTTACGTGTTACTGTTATAAGACAGAAAGTGGTGTGCTTAGTGACGCTTCAGGAATGGATCTGCGAAGGGTTTCAACATGAACCTGACTGGATGTTAAGTAGTACGTTACGAATTTGACTTATATCAAATGATAAATCATAAATTAATTAATAATACACGCTACATCTTTTTTTTAATTGTTTATTTATCCAGCATTATTACATGTATTAGCTAATTTTGGAATGGCTGAAAGTTTTTCTCGTGAAATGTTTTTGTCTAAAAAATATGTATCGTGTACATAGTAATATTACATCTGCAGATTTGACGACTTATCTTTCCTCCAAAGAAAGCATTATTTTAAGAAAGGAGTTCTTAAAATAATGCTTTCTTGGCACTCCTAACTACTATAAATAATCAGTTATTAAATCTTTATCATTTATTGAATCTTTATTAGTAGTAGCAGTAGATAATCAACACAATAGTATACGGCTAATCAATACAATTGTATCCGGCTAATTTCCATTCGCGTACACATTCGATCCGTACACACTAGTGTGAGCATGACCTCGACAATCACTGGATGGACGGACTCCCCGCGTGTCCTTAATTCGTCTTAATGCAATATAGCTCCACAATTGTGACCCTACGCTAGGGATGCCTAATGCATTATTTATTTATCGACATCACTTTCAATTACTTTTAAATTCCAATATATATATATAGTTGAAATTAGATTTCAAATAATTAAGGTAGTTAGATAATATGAGATGATGTCGTATGTCTTTTTAATCGATCTTAATTAATTTTCAACATATCACACGGTAGGAATAAAATTAACTTAATGCGTAATTTGTACTTTTTTAACCGATTGAAGTAGCAAACGGGCATGCAGTCCACCTGATGGTAAGATGGTAACCTACCATAGGTTACTGCCGCCCATGGACACCTGTAAGCAACTTCAAATAGAACATGGATTCTATCTGAAGTCAATCACAGATGCGTTACTACTCCCGAGGACTATGATGGTCGCCTCATATAAAAGTGGGTCTTTACAGGGGCGAAACATTCCTGGTTTTTTAAGACGCTTGACAATAAACTACGTTATCAGGAGTAGTTTTAAATATTTTACTCAATTTTCCGAAATTTGTTCTTAAATGTTTTTACTGTTCTTTGATGTTGTGAGGAATTTCGAATATTTTTTTAGTTCTCCTGTACATATGTGATTCTGTGTTTTTGTTACGATTGAATTTAGTAACATTTTATACGCAACTAGGAATTCATCTTATTTACAATTCAGATACAGAAGTCATAGATGGCAAGCTAAAGCTATTACCTATAACTAGTAAAATAACTTAAATACCTCTCTCTCAATAAGAAGGCATAGGAAATAAGTATCTATATAATAAAGTTAAATATATATATAATATAAATACATAATGCGTATTTCATAATTTTCTTACGGCAAATATACATATACATATAGAACTGTATCGATACTAAAATTAGAGACTACAGACGCACATCCCTACAAGCGAATGTTGCGTTTACCGAGTTAGCGAGTTGTACGAGCTGTTGATTAATTTGATTTATTGCGTATTCGGCTGCCGCTAAACATTTTATACAGGTTGATCTGTTTTGAATACAGTGTTAGCACAGTTCTCAGGCTACATGGACCTACTTCTTATTTTCGATGTTAATATAAATAGTAATGAACACTTATTCTGACGACTTAAATTCACTAGACGTGCATATACGCCACATAATATATTTAATACTTTGTATATCTATACATAACTATAATAAAAAAGAAAAAATGTACCCGTTTCCGTGCATCACATTTAACTGTAAAAAATTGGAGAACTGAATATAAGTAATAATACAAATATCTGTAGATTTTAAAACACATGTCTGTCTGTTTGTCTATATGATTTAAATGGCATCAAACCAAAATTAATTTAAAGGTTTTAAATACCAATACGTTAATATGCTACATTTATTAAAGTGTGTGTAACCGCACGACATAGCTTGTATCTAAAAGTATTACTTTTCCACCACGCTATTCATGTTATCGGTTGATGAGGACGTACGAGTAACTTTAGAATTTAGAATTTTGTACGAAATTACAAAATCACACACAACTGTTACAAATTAGTTGTTGTGTAAAAGTCACAACGGCGAAACAAATATCCATTCTGAATTAAGTTCCAACTTATACACTTTGCAAATTAATGTTGTCTAACTTCTTTGGAAACGTTACGAGTAATAAATCAACGACCTACGGCGAACTCGTTGCTCACATTACATTATAAAGTTCCGCTTATATCGTAAATACCAAAAATCAAAGGCAATCAATATATATTAATCTCATTTTTAAATAAATATAGTTTGCTCTAAATGTGTATTTTTCAAGTGATAAATCATGTTGGCGAATTTCTTTTAAACTAACAGCGCGTAATACTGACCTAAATAAATGTAGATTTTCTAACAAAGCCAGCGCCTCTAGCGAAATAATATTTACTCAATCATACTCCAACGTAAATATAAGTTTAAAATTACAATAGCCCCCAAAGAAAAATGGCCGCGCTGATAGAAATTGCAAAAGCGCCAGGAAAATAGACGTAATAATTAAATTTACCATAATACGTTTTTATCACGAAACTGTAGAAGCATACGAAGGGGAAAAGCCACTGTCGTGGGCATTTGTAATCAAATAAAATCGGAGTCCTTTCTGAGGCCATATGCTCTATTTTATCACCATTAACAACTAAGCCGGAACACTTTGTATAGGTTTCTGTTTACATTATCACTAATAGTATTCCTAGCGATATCATTGCAACAAATTAAACATACTACGTTCAGTTAAATAACGTTATCTTAGTATCATGCACGATAGAACTCGTTATCATTATTCGCATTATATTATGTAGTTTGTATCTTGAAAAATGTTCATAAAATAAAGTAATATTCACATAACCGACGGGGAAGAAAGGTTTTCGAGTGGCGAAAACGTTTAGGCAAAAGGAGCACAAGTTGCCGCCGACCAGGTAGACCTGAAAGAGCCATCAGAAAACCGTTGGATTCAGAAGTCTCAGGACCGGTTGGAGTTGCGCCATTTAGGGGAAGCCTATGTCCAGCAGTAGACCTCAAAAGGCATACGGATGCGTGGAAATTAACATTTTTTTTAATCATGTTGTATAGTGGTAGTGTTGACCGCATTAACGAATTATATAATTACGTTGTGTACATACTTTTTACAATTACTTTGCATTGCAGTAAAAGTGCAACAATTAAACAGTATAAATAATTTTGATAAAATTTAAAGTAACACAAGTTCAAAGATTAAAATTTGTGTTACTTTAAATTTAACACACTAATGAAATCAAAATAAAATAAAGAATAAAACTAGAATATTTTATAAGATATTTAATAATAAGAGTTAAAAGTTATGCAATACCTTCTTGTGTACATTATTACAGTTATTACATATTAAAATGATTGCATTGAAGTTTATCGCAAATAATATGCCACTAAGTCTATACGTACCAAATAATTAGTCTACGGATGTATTTATTAATGACATATCAACAACAATTATCAAGAATTTAGATAACAAAAACATTTTCACGTAGCCATTGATACTTGCATTATCATTTCTATTTTTGTTTATCATATATTATATTGTTATTATCAAAAAATCGATATCACACGTGTGCAAACCCCGTGCAGCACAATTCCTGACGCACTTTAAAGGATTTGCCTTCATATGACACCCGTCTACAACACTTATTATTATGCGATTAATATTTTTAGGAAGTATATTTTCCAAGTGAAACTTGATTAACATTAGAAACTCGGTGAAACGAAAATGCGTCACGATAAAGAATCAAACACATAAATGTATAGGATTAGTCGGCGAGAGAAGACAGAAAAATGCACATTAATTATATATTTTTTTATTATTTATTATTATTAAGCTTTACTTCTACCGTGTGTAACACATACCGTGTGTACCGAATGCATACACACTTTTTTAAATACCATTTTGCGTATAATAGTATGTATCCCAATTATTTTCGCTTTCATTTCATTCATACATGTTTACACCCTGTGCAGCAATTCTGTCCGAGGCAATTTAATCGAATTGCCTTCATTTGACACGAGAACGTACGTACGTTCGAGCATGATCAATGACGACGAATTATTGTATCAATAATAATAAATTTTGTAAAACGCACAAAACCGCAACTTTTAGTTTGTTTTTAAATAACTTCTTCTATCTTTAGTTATTTTTTTAATAAATATATTATACGAACTACATGTGACGATCTAATCAAGCTACGTTCTGAGTCTATCGTCTAAATAAGCAGAGATAGTATTGAATTTCGTGATTAATTTATAGTTTTGTCGTAGGTCTTAATATTTCTGTACTCATCATTATATGTGTCCATGAATATCTACGACACACGGAATCCAAATTTGAGTCCGCGATTGTAGAAACCTTTACTTTACCTCGCTTTTCACAAATCCATATGAGGATTGACAGCCAATGCGACGTTAGAATAAATTTTGCAATAATACACGGAGACAACGTCTACCTCACTACGCAACAGGAAACAGAAAGACCTTTCCCCAACGAAGGTAAAAGTCAGCCTTCCGTATTTAAATATACAATAGTTACTAGCAAGTCTCCCACGGGTGCTAAATATTCACTAGGACTTGATTTATAAGCGAGAAGAGCCTGCCAAGACATACACAAGAAAGCCGATGAACCAGCAAGCAGAATAAAATTGAATGCAAAATGAGCTGTAACTATGATCTACCAAACGAAAATGTAAAATCGAAATAGCTAAAATGGCAACAGCGAATAGTAAATCTAAAAAATCTTTCATCGGTGATGAAGAAATCTTAAAGTGTCATGTATTAAATGTAGAGAATATTGCACACGTTTAGATATTAACGAATTGATGCAGCTAATTCTACCAGGACTACTTAATCAAATAAGTAAAATAAAGATGTATTTATCTAACTTCCATAGAAACAACGTAGGCATCTAAAACGGGAATAAAACATAAATGAAATAAATAGACACAAATGAACTCACTAAGACGTGCTTTTACATATACATATTATACAATAGCATTTTCAATTAGTGTAAGTTCTCTACAGTTGCTTGTTTCGAAGACTTAATAAAATTGCATTTAACATGAATTTCAACCTATGTTCATTATACAAACAAGTTATTTACATCACCAAGCACGGTTTTTAATCATAACTACATTTTCAGTATCTCACGGCACTTCATGTTTTACAATTCCCCCGCAATATTGACTTTACCATCTTAGGCGAGCAATTTCAATACATAACAAACTTCTTTACACGAAGTGATGTTTGTTAATAGTTTAATATTTTATTATCATGTACGACGGTGATCGTAAAAACGATATATTTCGTAAACATAATCGTAATTATGACGGCTGTGATAATAAAAGTATTTATTATCTCATAAGTCGTTTCCTTGAGAAATCCTATTTAGTTTGAAGACTAAAACTTGACTGTTCATGACCAATTAAATGACCAAAGCGAATTAACGTCCATAAATTTAACTCAAGCATACTGTCTAACCAACTGAGTTATCCTCGGCTGTCATCGTACAATTCGCTACTCGTTATACGTTTCCGGTGATACAAGTTCCTTAACAAGCTGCTCAATATTCAATTGCGCAACAAAGGGGTGCTGCAGCGCCATCTATTGGAAATAGAAAGTGCTATGTAAATAGATGACTGGAGAACAGATCGGCCGTTGGCGCCGAGCAGCAACTGACAAACTCGCTTCCTCATGCAAATTGTCATCAGGTTCATGGTATAGCTCAGAAGATCAAACAAGTCCATTATACATTCAAAACAAATCAAGTTGTGGAGGATCCCTACAAAAACGAATATACTTAGCGTGAAAGATATAACGTATCTCCTAAATAACAGAGATCATATAAATCTAAAAAACCTTTCTAGTTCATAGGGTAATGGCAAAAGTGGAGGAGATATGCAAATTGTCAGGCATATCAGGACAGATACCTACAGCCGTGCATTAATATAGGACACGGCAAGCCAACAGTGCAACGGTTGATTGCTGTCACATGAATATTATCCATGCTGGCTAGTGCATAACCAAAACACCAGCGCACTACTTAGAAATGATGAATTATTAATGTGAGACACATCTGTATTAAAATTATATGAAAATCCTGTGTACTTTTTAGGCTCTCAAAAACAGCTGTGTCACTTGCATCATCATCCGTCGACCGACAGTTAGTATGATTAATTCATTTAAATAAATTCAAATCCTAACGATGAGGTCCTACATACTGTACATATAGTAAGTTGTAACCCTATTCCGCTCTGAGATGATAAAATCGCACCAGCTAGCAACTTGCACGCAGCGAATCCCAGTGCGACAGCGGTGTACAATGCGATTCGGTGCGTGCACCGCGGAATGTCCACTCGTTGTGTGAACGCTGGGTGCAGTGACGTAACGCGGAAACACGGTCCAGTAGCGCGGATTAACGATTACACCGACACCAGGGTAATAGGAGCCAATAACGCACCTACTTTTAATGTACATAATACAATTTATATAGTGGCGTTGGTTTTTAGTTGGTATTTATTAACTGGCAAGTGAAAATAAATTAAACGTCACATATAAAACGATGACAAGGATGATCACAAGGTCATATAGCACCAAAGAAAAACAAGAAATCGGTTAATAAAATACAGAAATTTAAAAGGCGATTTACATCTCTATCGGTTAAGTAACCTTCAATCTATCAAACGTCTCTGATATAAATATATATTTCGTCGTAGTATGTAAAATACATAGGAGTGTACGAGTTACTAATGACATAAGATACGTAACATTAGAAAATGGCTTATAAAGATTCTAAAGTCAATCGACATCTTCCAATTTGTTGCGAAATAGTTTAAACACTAATTTAATCTAACTTCTTAAAACATGAGGTTAATCAAATTATGAACAATGTGAGTAGCAAAATTGTTTTAATTACAGACAATTCACTGGCCACAGACGGGTCAATGTCGTGCAATTACGATAAAGCAGGTCAAATCGATGCGATCTAATGAGATACGATGCGATTTATAGTTGTTACCATTTGCTTTCGATTCTATTGTCTAAAATATAAACTATTAATTTCTACGTTCCATAATTCATTTTATGTTTCATTATTTTCAAAAGACATCTACATTAAGCAAAAGTAAAATGTGGCTACGATGTCAAAATTCGTCTTTCTCTTTCATTTTCATTTGATAGTGTCCCGAAAGCTCGTAGCAAATGCCTATGAAGAATAGTGAATCTGTCGTCATACGCTCGACGGGCGTATAATTGAATTCCTGCGATAGCGAATAAAAGACAGCGTGCAGCGAAATGAGATGAGTCTGGGAATACATGGCAACAATGGAGAAGATGGCTCTATGAAATTAAACGACAGTGTGAAAATAGACAGGCCTTTATGAATTCTCGTGACAATATTGTCACGTCATGTATTGTTTTGACTCTGCTTTATTTGTGTGGAAAACTTACCATACGTATTCGAAATGGCAATATTCCACTCAAGATATATCCGATTCATGTCTCGACACGTAAGAAGGATTAGATATGAAATCGGTCCGATCTTCCGTCCGCTCCGTCCGTTTCGCTTGTTTAAGATATAGCTACTTTAAATGACTATAAACATAAATATGATACGACGACTATGTTTATCTCCCGATATTTAAGGCTTCTTAAAAAGAAGCCTCCCTTTGGTAATGAAAGGTTAGGCTCCCAACGATGAATGCTTATCGCGAACAGGAGCAGTGAAACTGAAGGGTAAACGAAAACAAAACATTATTAATTACTTATTCCGTTCACAGTGTAAAACGGAATTGTTGCCGCGAAAGGGCATTCTAATTAAAATTTGACTCCGTATGAGAAATGTTTCGTAATCGACGGGATACAATGAATTGTGCGGAATTAACCAAAGCTTCGGACAACAATATCTCATTTCTCCGTACTATTGGCTTTCCCACGGGCAAATTTACTTTTGTGTAAATTGTGCAACAATTGTTTAGGGAAAGGTGAATGTGAAGTGCTTTAATTATTATTTACTTGCGTTTACTTATCTGATGGTATTTTTCACTGAATGGGAGCTATTTAATTTTCCATAGTGACTTGCTTTCTTTTCGACATTTGTCAGAATTTAGTGTATTCATACATTTTTTTTTTTAATTACTTCATTGTAACATACAGAGTTAACTTCAAAATTCTCGTACATACATATAGTATAAGATGTATGGTAAAACTCCATTTAGTGTACCAGTAATTTTTGCATCAGCTATTAGCGATTATTAAGGTAGGTACATTTTATCTGTAGTTAAAATAACAATTGACGTGACAGGACTCCCTGTAAAATATATAAATAGCTTAAGTGTGAAGAAAATATTAGACATATTAAGGGTTCAATAATACATTCCGAACCCTACGTTCTACCTTAAGTAAAGTAATAAAGTTATTTCTTTCATTCCTTAATCAGAACTACCTCATTAGATGTCACTGTCTAAGTTTATTATCATAACAGATGTACCTAAGACACTTAATATGCATAACTTGGTAGGACTGAAGAGGATTGGTCACGGTTAATTCATAGTCGGAAACAGAAATAGTACACGCATAATTTGTATTGAAATTGCATACAAACATACAGCATCATCTATTAGCATGATAAACTGCCGGAGATGAGTCTTGGCATAAAATCACCGCCCGGAAGTAATAACTTTAAATGACCGATTAAATGAATTGATAGTCTCATTTAGTAAGTGCGTGAAGAATTACCATAATTACCATTCGAATTGAATTATTTCTGTTGTACTGTTACTGCAGTAACGTGCAATGTTTATTGGTAACGTGCTTACTATACCTTTCGAGATTGTATCGTTACATTCTCAGATGCGATGATATTGTGCATTCAAATTGTAGCTTTGGTAGCGTAGCATATTGGACCATAGTTGCAAAACTTTATATGTTCCATGGCTGGGCAATTCCTGACCATATCATAGGCAGACTTGAAGCATAACAATCCCGGCTTCAATGAGGAGTGGCAGCCCTATCTAATGCCAGACTACGCCTCACGTTGCTTATTCTTTTAGACCAATTACTTATTAGACACGCAGACACGCCTCATAACGAATTAACTAAAATAAAGCTATTAAATTTCATTCAAAGCTATTATTAACATTCAGAGTGATAGCATAAATCAACGATTCCTAAATATTTTAAACGACAACAACAATAATTTATAACAGAAAACCTTTTAGCTGTATCTCCAAAAAGTGTCTTAGCATTAATAAAATTAACACATGGAACATGAATCGCGAATCGATTGGAAAGAGAGCATCTGAGAGGCTAGCGGCCGTTGATTTTATAACAGCGAAAGTTGCTTGACGCTTTCTATCCTAAAATGCAAAATCGGTGCTAATATCGAGCGACTGGCTCCCATATCCCGTGGGTGGATAGATAAGCCCCGCGGCGCCCACGCGTTGCAAATATAACCGTTCAACTTAGTTCAGACAGGTGTTTATGACATAGTAACATGTCACTTTAATATAGGTAGCTCTTTAAAATTGTACACGGAACTTCTTCACCTACATCCTTATGCTACCTATCTCGGTTTTAGTTTAATTCGCGCTGTTAAGTTCTGATTCAATGAGAGTATAACACATACTTGCTTCATATATAGGTACATACATCAATCCCAGATCAAATTAGAATGCTTCCCGAGAACGTTGCTATTCATTAGGATTATGTTGGAACATCTCGTATTATCACACCTTATCACACTCTTCAAACAAGAATATAGGTTCTAAATAATAGCAATAACCGCAGTATCTGTATGCTCGTTTGCCACGTCAATCACATAAGAATAAAAATACAAGTGACAGAAGTGAAACTCCTGAAAAGTAGCCTACGAGAGATATAAATAATAATTAGGAGCTAGCGAATATTAATATTCGAATCGAATAATTCGAAATACTTCGAGTAATTTGGAAAATATCGAATAATTCAAAAAAAATCGAATAATTTAAAAAAAATCGAATAATTAAAAAAAAAAATCGAATAGTTCGAAAAATATCGAGTAATTCCTTTTTGAAATTTGGCAAATTCGAAAGTTCGAATTACTTGATTCGAATTTCGAGTCGAATATTAATATTCAATTCGATTCGATTC
>DWNE01003847.1:0-16072 GCA_018249875.1 Cecropterus toxeus
AGAACAAGCAGACTGGCTCGACGGCGTTGACTGTATGGGCGGCAATAACCACTTACCATCAGGTGGACTGCATGCTCCTTTGCTACTTATAAAAAAACCCATATTTTCCCAAACAATAATTGTTTCCGTTTTCACCTATCATTGTAAAGTGTATTACACTTTGATCACCCAGGTGATATCAAAGGCGCCTCATTGGTGTCCTTTGATCACCTGGGTGATCATAGGCGACTTCAAAAAAATATATTATTTCAGTATCCTTTAATCACTTATATAAAAATAAAAGGAAAATAGGTGCCTAAAATGATGGAATGATGAATGATGATGATAATAATACAAGAAGAATACTTCAAATGAATGTATTCTTCTTTAAGTGCCAATTGCCAATAGCTTTGTCAAAGGCAACAACTAAAAGTGTCCTAAGCAATACTCCTATATAAATTTTAAACATAAACCTGACCCATTTAGGTATGTATGACGGATAAGAAATGTAAGTCTCAGTTTGCTATAGAACTTTAGTTTGAGTATTCACGACATAAACATAAGTAATAGGGTCTTAAGGTCAAGTACAGCGTTTAGAATGGAGATCGCCTACAGTGAAACGCTGTGAAATATCACGCGGCCCTATCTAGCGTCAAATGGGTTCCAAGCTGCAGTTAACGTTAGGAAATATGTACTGGAGATTGGAAAGGTTTGCATTATAGAGAAGATTTTTTACGATAGTAATCTATACTTCTACACAAATATTATTAAGCTGAAGAGTTTGTTTCATTGAACGCGCTAATCTCAGGAATATTTTTTGGAATGAAAAAAATATTTTTGTGTTCAATATTTTATTGTGAAAGGCTATAGTATATATAACAACGTTATGTTTGCTTTTTCTTATATCGTAGCGGGTGAAACAGTAGGGTACAGCTAGTCTGTGATAGAAGTGTACGTGTATAAGGGTCGTAAAGTATGATTGCCGATTTACTTACATGAGGCGATCATCTTAGTCTCCAGGAGAAGCAACATATCTGAGATTAACTTCAGATATAAGGTGTATTCCACTTTGATTACCCAGGTGATATCACCTAGATGATCAAAGGCGACACATTGGTGTCCTTTGGTCACCTGAGACATAATGACTTTAAAAAATATAATGTTTCGGAATTCTTTAATTACCTATACAAAATACCTAAAATAGGTACCTATAATGGTCGTTTTTGTTACACCAAGGTAATCATAAATGCGACCTTATCATCCATCCATGCCTTTGATCATCCAGGCGATCATGTCTCACAAAGTGATCAAAGGACACCAATCAGTCACCTTTGATCACCAGATATAGGAACTTATATATCTGGGTGATCACCGGATATAAGTACTCACATATCTGGATGATCACCAGATATAAGTACTTATATATACTTCCGACCACTGTCCCGCGGAAGTGACCACTTACACACAGGTGGATCGCATTCTTATTTGGTTTTTCAATAGTATTCATTATTTGACGACCCGCGTGGCCGAGAGGTCACCATAACGGTCTGACGCGCAGTGGGTCCCGGGTCCGATTCCCGGCCAGACAGAAATATGAATGACGAGTTTAGATTTCTGTTCTGGGTCTGGGTGTTTGTATATTCGTCTTTGTGTGTCCATGGCACCCACGACACAGTAGAAAATCCCAGTGTGGGGCTATGAGTGTAGAAAGCGTGTTTTTTATGTGCTAAATATATATAACTCTAGGATTGCTTAAAACATTGGTACAGTAGAATTACATTTACATCACAAAGACAAAATAAAGCCTTATTATTTTAAAATATGGCTAGCGAGTTCCATAATTACGAAGGACAAACAGAACCTTACCAAAGAAAAAATTTACCATGTTTGTCGGGATGTTTTATTATAAAATCCTTGGAAGTTGAAATGTTTCTTCTCAAAATGTTACCAAATACTTTATTTACTCCAAGAATGTTATAAACTTGGTCGATTTCCGTGAGTAATAAAATAAAGGTCAACAAAGTCACGAATTGTTGTTGTTTATAAGACATGCTTCATTATGAATTTTATTTATGGGATTCTAGAATGCAGGATGCTATAGACATTACAATATCACTGTTTTTGTACGTAGTGTGTATGTAATATCATGTCATATCATCATTGAAATGAAACGACACCGCACTGGCACGGTATCGATATCGACAGTACGACACGACACGAAATGCAGTATGTTTCTATATTTTAGATTAACTCGGAAGACATACAGATCTTTTAGAACGGAAACTGAATAGAAGAAAAAAATCGCTTTACTCTTTTATTTACTTTATCTCAAGGCGCGCCTAAAGAAAAATAATTTCTAAAAAAATATTAGTAGATGTTTACTAATACCTCACACATTGAAGTGTAACTTCGTATTTAACTTTGTGTTGTGTGTAATTTTGTAACACATACAAATATGTGAAACACACGTGTAAAAAGATGAGAGACAATTATCAGTATCTTATCATCCCAATGAATACTTTCATACTTGGCCAGTATAGAAAACTTCACACCAATCTCTTTTCATTGTAAGAAAGCTACGGCGATCGGATGAAGTTAATTTAAAAATGTATTGCATAATTTATATATTCAAAAATCTTATCTAGGTGATACTAAATCCATCGGATCCACGTTTATTAATCAAGAACCAAGGAGTAAGGAGTTTGTCCTTAAGGGTCCCGTATTATACTGCCGTACCCCAGTCATGTCCCGAGCAAATTTTCTTTAATGAGTGAATACGAGTAATCACACTTTTGACGCGGTGTGATCCAATCTACTCCAACTATTCCACTCGCCATTTAATCTTGATGCATTTGCTAAAACTTGAAACAAGTTTAGATGTTAGGGTGCCTCTCCACCAGAGATGTGCGAGGACACTAAAAACGATACTCATAGCCCCACACTAGGGTTTCTCCTATGTGTCACACAAAGAAAATACACAACACCTAGACCCAGAGCAGAATCTGAACTTATCGGATGTCTGTCTGGCCGGTTTCACTTGGTTGGAAAAATATCTTTATACGATTATTACGTAGATAGTTTAAGACTTACCTGACGAGTGATATGAACAAATCAAGACTTGAAGATGGTGTGGAATCAGCCTTACAAATAAAAATCGACAAAAACCTATTCACAATATTATTGGAGTTCCAACGGTTTGAAATAACACGACTTGTGTGATACTTCGTTACTTCAGATGTTCCGAAGGTTATTACTATTACCAAATCAAATTAAATGTCTAAGAAAACACGAGCGGAATATTATTTGTTTCGCTACCAAGAGAATTTCAAGAATTTTTATTATAGATTCAGTATTTCGACGTTATTGCGTCAAAGGAAACTTGCCAAGAGCCATTTCTTTAAATCATTACATACAAATGTTTATAGTAATATTTTGACATTATTAATAATGTCAATTGTGTTGTGTCTTATAATTGATTATTAAATAAATACCATAATGTTAAATTATGATAGATTAACAACAATTATATATTTGACAAATGAAAATAATCAATAGCCTAATAATGGTTGAAATGGTTGAAATGCATCTTCTTAAACCAGGGTTCGAGGTTTAAATCCCAAGCACCAGTGATTTTTATATATTCAAAATAATTCTAAAATTTCTTAATTTTAGATTTTTTTAAGAGTATGTGTAGTTCGTCCCCATAGTTCCGGGATTAGAAAAGGTCTATGGTATATCCTGTCTGTTTTAAAAAGCGAATAAAAGAGGCTTCCAGGGTTGTGGGTCGTACTAGTAGGAGCTTAAACCGTCCAGCCATGTGACCCAGGGATGGACGGCCGTATGTGTGGTCAGATACCGTCCTTAAGACCAAACGGTGCGGTGGGCCCATTTACCTGGGTGGAACCCGATGGCGCATACGCTTAGAGCACTCCGGTTGCGTTTCGTTGGAGATCCCGGTGAACCTTTTAAAGGTATTTCCTGAAAAGCAAAAATAAAACGTTTGTTCTGTTAGGGTTGCTAATATGTATGCTAATATTTCTAAATTACTGTTGTTATTTACAAAGCAAGTGATTACCCTATGTATAGTATACTCACTACAGCTCTTCTCCAATACGGATTAGTAGCAAATATTTCTTTGATGATACAAAATTTTCCTAATTAATTATTATATTTTGTTTTATCCAATCTTATCGTTGGTTCAAGATGTCGCTTATTGAATTTTCTCTTACTCAAACGAATTTATTCCCGAGTTCTTTGACAACATTTTCCCATTATATTACATCCGAATCAATAAGCTTATGAGCTTAAGCGATGATAAAAATAAAGTGGAATGGAATTCTTAATTGGAATCTTATGAAAGTTACCTATATTTTCGAAAGGTATCAAAGGTTTCTAGAAGATATAGTAATAGAAATGTTATTATGTAAATAAAGCAAGAGTGGACTAGACTGTTCATAAAAATAATATACGCATAGAACCACAAAGGGCTTGTAAATGAATTACACTTGAAGATGATTGAACTCTTCATGATTCAACTTTATATACACTGACACCATACTTATTTCCGCTTAATCAAAACCGCAAAACTAGTAATATTTTAAAAAACATTAAAACAAAAAACCCGAATGCTTAAAACGAAATTTTTGCTCATAGGGATATATATGGGTGTTTGAAGAGTAAGTAGCCATAGAAAAATTACATAGGTGATGGTGTTGGCTACGTGTTGCGCCTAATTTTGTCCTTAGTTAAACGAGTAATCCTCTATTCGCTTTTTTCACGAATTTCCTCATTTTGTTTGCTAAAATATTTAATGTTTTTGTTATTAATTATCAGAATGTCAAAAAAATTATTTAACTTGTTAGCCTTGTCTTATTCATTTATAGAAACAATTTCTTTTTAAAATGTTTCTATAAATGAATAAGACAAGGCTAACAAGTTAAATAATAATAAACAACAGTGACGAGTTAATCTTCCAGAAATCGAAAAGAAAAAATGTAACTTCAACCAAAGCAAATGTAATTTCAAGCCAAAAATAATGAAAAAAATAAAAAGTTTGGGATTTAAAAATGTTTTTAAAAACTTCTTTAGTTAATACTTTTTTGATCGGTATTGTAGCAAGTACCATAAACAATCAGGTAATTTAGTAAAAAAACGGTTTATAATATTAATAAAATTCGTCCCTTCCCCCTTTTTCCTCTAAATCCAGGCGCCATTTTTTTAAATTATATCACTCTGCAAATTGAGGCAATTCTAATGATATGTCATACGTCATAATCCGTCAAGCCGTTTGAGCTGTAGAGCGTACCAAGGAAATAAACATACATACAAACAAACATACATAAATACGTTCGAAAAACATTACCATCCTTCAGACGCAGTCGGGTGAAAATAACGCTGCTGTTTCCTGATATGACTGAGAGTTAGGGAAATACTTGACGACACGCGTGGCGGAGCGGTCACCAATACGTCAAAACATAGGGCAACGCTTCAGAACCCTTAGGCCCGGCGCCCATTATTGGCATCGGCAAGAAAAGGGATCCTTCGGCATCCATACATGCCAGCGCACACTTTCAGAAACTATGCCTTGGAATGCTGCAACGTTATTAGGGATAACAAGGCGTCTTTAAGCGTGCCCCGAAAAAGCCAAGCCAAGTTAGCCCTGAGTATTGCTTCGGCGCCGGCGGCGCCGGCACGGCGGGCGACGACGCACCGAAGGATCCCGAAGTATCCCGAAGCGTCCTTAAAGCTGCCGATGCAGTAGCCTCAAGCATACCGAAGCGTTATTTTTGTTACTACGATCATATATCATGGAAATTTCTACTTTATTGTCATGAAGATAATGTATAATGCTTTTTATCACCTAAAACCCTCAGCCGTGCCGATGCCGATAATGAGCGCCGGGCCTTAATGTGCTATTCCAATGTGCACTCGGTCGATTTTCCTTCGTCTCATGACGTTTGACGGCGCTGATGAACCGGAAATTGCCTTAATACGCGAAAATATGCCTAAGATACTGTTAAGTGTAATGGTGAATACCAAAACGAAGAATATAAAATTCTATAAAAATTTTCAACTTTTACATTAAGCGTTTGCGTCTTACTGGTATTATACGATAACATAATACAATATGTTGTAAAATAAAATGTAAACTGCAATATGTTATTCTAAAAAAACATCTTTAATGAATTTCAAAATCTTTCATAGCTTTGGCTATTCATTTACTCCAAGTAAATTTAAATGTTACTTCCTTTTATAACTAGAACATAAGATGTACTTGCAAATAAACATTACAATAACATTTACAACTTTGTATTGTAAACGTTGATATCCATTTAGGAAACATACGCTACTTATTACAAGTTACAGCATAATCTTTGTATTAGCTATACCCAATTACTTCCTCGCTCTACCGGCTAGTATAGATAATGAAATCGCAGTGAAAACGCGTGAGAAAATGTGCCCGGGACTGGATGCCTACAATTAGGCAAATAACAGAGACTGTAGTTCCTAGTTCGTGTCTATACCTGGTTTGTATGTAATATCCTGTCGCACGTCTATTAGAGATCTGGATAAACTTGTCCTAGAACCAATAGGCACAAGTCTCATGACAGGCGATAAACCATACAATAACGTTTCTTCTTTTAGGTTAATTAGCACCTTTTTAAAAGTTTCCTCAAAATAATACTATAATGTAAAATCGTTAAAATATTTATATATTACTGATATATTTACTAACGGTAAATGCATATTCATATTGTTGTAGTTAAATTAAATGTTCTTTCCTTGCCCTTAAGTTTATGAATTTTCAGGCGTCATATCTAAAAATGATTTCTTTTACAATTAATATACATCTATCGAGACTTCATGTGTTAAAATAATGTTAAAGTGGTTTCGTTTGGGCCGTAGAACGTGCGAAAATTACAAACATACATACGTTCAAAAAAAAAAAACTCTTCTGACGCAGTGGGGTAAAAATGCTGGATATTCTGATGGTAAGTTCCATTATGAATACCAACGATAAGTTCCTGTAGTAGAACTTCCTTATGGTTTTCCGGCTTTGAACACCTTTTTGTGCTTAGAAAGAAACCCTAATTATATCATATTGCCATTCATACAACTATCGATAGCAGGGCCTATAATTGCAGTTTCTAATCGCTTATCGTCGGCTGTTGAACAACTCCCTTAACTATCCGAGCAGTCAAGATTACACCGTATCCCACCGGTCTTAAATAGTGTTAGGCATGGCGCTACCTACAATTAACACATTCCTGTATAAGCAGGTAAGTTTATATAAATTTAAATAAGCTTTAAACTAACTTTTCAGGATGACTTGCGTAACAAGCTTTTACTGACACGCAAAATGAAATAATACTAAATTGAAATCCATAAAATTTTAATCTAAATTAAGGTAAAAGATCATTGATCTATAGCTGTCTAACTACTGGGCGCGGATCTTCTCTTAGAATTAGGCAATAGTTTATTACGAAGAATAAATACTAATTGGTAGATTTCATGATAATTTTGACAATGTTTTATGATGATGTTTTTGTTCAACGTTAAAGCAAATGATAAATACATTTCTTATATGTATAAGAGTATGACAAATCGGAGTATAGAATTACAGGGAATACATTCGCGAAAATATAAAAAAAAAATCTCAGAATTAAAACATTCAGTGCTGTGCAGAATATTAGTCGTAAAATAATAATGAATAATATAAGCATCGCAGATATAATCTGTAATTAACGATATTCTGCCTTCGTAACAAAGTGTTAGGATATTTTTACGAAAGAGATTATCTGAACGAGTCTATTTCGAGTAACATGGTCAGAGGATTTTTATATCAGCCTCCCTAAGCTTGGCTTTAGACGGTATAATTGGAATCAGTCATTTGAAATATACTTGACGAGAAAGCAGAATGAATGCCGCTTTTATCTGTACGTAGAAAAACTTTTTATGTGAATGTATTGACCGAATCAACCATTTGTTTTTACAATATAATCGTTAAGCGTATATATATCGTTAAGGGTGTGCTTAATTCGCCCGTGTAAATCTTTAATTAATTCGTCTGCTGTTAAGAGGCGGTCACCATACCAGTCTTACTGATATGTGGCCTAGGTTCGATACCCGGCCAGGCTGATGATGAATTTAGATTTCTGCTTTGGATCTTTGTGTATTCATGTCTGTGTTGTTTTATCATACAGAAAAAACCTAGTGTGAGGCTGTGACTGTATAAAATCTACGTTATTGTTATTAGCCAGGTGGTAAAACTAATGTAGTTCGACCGGGGAAGTACCACCACCACACCTATTTCTAGCGTGAAGCAGTTCTTGCGTTTCGCTGGAAGGGTGTGGTTGCCGGCTCACTTTTATATGAGGACTAAGATGCTCGTAGTTCTCGGGAGGAAAACTGCTGTTTTCATTTCATATTTTCTATGTGTAAAATTGGTAAATGTGACATCACTCTAAGAGAGGAGAGCTCGAAAAGTCAGGTAATTCCTGTAAAGTAACTTATGGGTGGCCACTTATTCTTCATGAAGTAAAGAAGAATGGGCTAAACCTTAGGATTTGACTTTTTAGATTCTGTTGTTCGTGAATTCTTAGATACTTTTTTCGGTACCGAAAAATTTTCTCTCTGATCGAATTTCCGTCGTAAATTCTCGACATTGGATTCTGCTGTGGATTTACTCGTATTTTTACTATCCGTTATGTGTGATTTGTTTTTATCTTTAACATTTTTCGTTTCATTATTCGTTGAATTTGAAGGGGCGTTTAATGATTTAAATTTAGACAATTTTAAATGTATGGGAGTTTTATTTACGATCGATTTGCTTTTGTTAGCGTTTGTATCAGAACTTTTTATAGTGTTTTTTAGTCCTGCTTTTGTAATATCCTGATTAGTAGTGGAAGCTAAGCCTTTGTTGACTATTACTAGCTTGTCTTTCTCGATTTTTGGTTTTGAATTATTATTAACATTATATTTTTTGTTTATATTGTGATTAGGGGAAACAGTTTCAACAATTGTAATATCTATTTTGTTTGTAGATTGTGATCCATTGTTTCCTTTTGTGAACATATTTGGTTTGTTTATATTTTCATCGATTACTTTAATATTTACTTTGTTTATATTTTCATTTGTCGTAGAAGCCAAGCCAGTGTTTATTATTACTGGTTTGTTATCAAGTTTTTTCGGCTCGGCCATTGGTAAATTTTCATAATGCGGCGAATTAGATTTCCCACAAACATTATTTATATACACTTTATCTTCTATATTATTATTAGCCATTTTTATGTCGTCCTTATTGATTTTTCTATTGAAGTTTTTGGGCAATTTGTTGCGTTTCTCGGCGAAATTCACAATTTTCTGATGCCACGTTTTAACCGGTATATTAATGTCTTTGTTTTCATTTTTGTCTTGACAATCTACATGACATTTCCTAGCATCTACATTTGAGTTCTGATCTTTACTTTTTATATGTAAAAGAGTGAGAAATGAGTGCGTTGACGGGAAAGATGCGTAATTAGAGATACTAAATTTACTTTTAGTTGCGTTCTTACTAAAAGTTATATTATTGGGTGGGTTCCGTTTAAACAGCCTTGATACGTACGCTTTCCTCGGTTTCTTCCACCACGTGAGATCGTTGTGCTTCGAGTAGTACATCAGGAACATGGTGAGGAGAATAGACGGCAGAATCCCGAGGAATATCACGTACATTGTCACCATAAAGTTACGTTGAACTGTGAATAAGAAAATACGTATAAATTTAAATTCAGATATATAAATTACAACAATTTCAAGAACAATTGAAGAATTCAAGAATTAATTATAAGAATTTCAAGGGTTAATTGATGTGTATTTTTTTGTGAATTTGACTTTTAAATTGATATTAATCAGTCCAGTCATTGTAGTTCAGAATTGTAATTATGTTATTATTACAAATAATGATAACTATATCTTGTATACTTATTATATATATTACTATTGTATTAATTAAATCAAAGATTTTTATGATGTCCTTTTTAGATTAATAAATTGGTAATAATCCAATGATATCAATGTATTTATGGCAACCAAATACAATTTGCAATATATGTAAGATCTTATATCACTAAAGATCGTAAAAATTTACTAAACAAAAAATTTTACAATAAGAACATTGACAAAACGAAGTTCATAAACTATTCTTTCTGCCTTAGCCCCTCTTTTTTCCAACATTACAATAAATAAAAGTGGCGCGTAACAGAAAAATGTGACGCGTAACAGAAAAATGTGACGGCAATTTTTTCTCAAACGTCGATAAGCAAGTTTCACTTTAATATTATTTACCGCTAGAATCCGTAGCAGGGCCGGAGTCGTAGGAGCCTCCGGGGCCCGGCAGCGCGCAGAGCGGCGGGGCGAAGCCCTCGTCGCAATGGCAGTGACCTGCAATGTTACAGTTTACAATATCGACAGTTTACAAGATCGTTTCTGTAAAGATTTTTGTATCAGACTGAAGTAGCAATGAAGCTACAGTTCACGTCAAAAAAAAAAATCATACCACCGATAAAAAATAATACCTTCCCGCTTTATTTTGTTAACTGGAGCTATATTTGTGCTAAACTGTGACGATTCCAACGATATGTCATATAGTACAATATGCTAAGTCGTTTTGGCTGTAGAACGTACCAAATCATATATACCCTCAAAAAACATTACCCTTTTTCTGACGCAGTCGGGTAACAATACAAATTCCTCACCTCTAGAATTGCATAAACCGTGCCCCGAACAATCAGACGGACAGACAGATGACTTTTCCTTCTCTACGGCCGCTCTGACGGATTCCACTGATACGCATTTCTGCTTCAAACACATCTGAAAGATAAGAGTTCTTAAGTATGATAGCAGCTCCACCAAGCATATCGCTATATCATATTTTTTGTCGCCATTTTTATAACAAGTAGTAAAGCAGCATGTAGTCCACCAGGTAAATGGTTACTGTAATGGACATCTGTAAGCAACTTCATATAGAACAGTGTAGACATGTGTAAGTAATGTCATAGATTCTTGACGCGTAATGTTACACGATCATGCAATATGGCATCACACATGACTCGATCAGAATAAGCATTACTCCTGACAGTAAAACATTCCACCACACATCACACAAAGTATGAAGGGAAATCACCTTTTTGAGCGAACGGTGCATTGCTGCACCGTCATATTAATATCTCTACAATGATAATATGTATCCATTGCTATTACACCGAACATTACATTAAATGCGTGCATCGCACGTGAGTAGATGCGCGCGCGTACTCATTATATAATGGCATGTTTTGAGACATGGTATGTTACATAACATTACTTTGAAAAGTACTGTTTTGCGCACGTCTAAAACAGTGGTTCTATCTGAAGTCGATCATAGATACGTTGCTACACCCCAGTACTAAGATCGTCTCCTCATATTGAATTAAACAGTCATTAAACATTCATTAAACATAATCACATTATTTTGTATGTGTGATGAAGCTAATGTATATAGTACATACATTGCATGTAATTAGAGACATATAGTTAAGTTACCTTGTCCTCGCCGCATTTTGCACCGTCGGGAACCAAACCTGGATCCACGTCGCTCAATCCAAGGTCGACGATGGCCGTCCGACATGGAATTATCGTTCCTGTGGATTTAATAAGAAAATATATTGTTTAAAAGACTTAAGAATTCAAGATATCAAGTGTTTTTTGAAAAAAAAAAATGGATCTAAAAGCGCGTAGTCTTAGTTTTCTTTTATATATACTATAATTATACATCAACAATATTGTTGTTTATACACGATACGCGATTACTGCCGCTTCTACTATTTCTGGGGGCTATCGTTGTTATTATATAATTGTTGTTGTTGACGATAAGCGTCATCCTCAACAAAAATAATGATTAATGAGTTTATGTTACATAAAAGCAGCAGAGCCCGTAGACCGCCAGGAGGGACGGGGACGGTGGTGGGTAGTGGCGTAGCGTGGGCTTACGCCGCCCGGAGCGGAAATTGAACTCGCCACACATTATACAAATATTGACGACCAAAAAAAAAGACAATATCTAACTTGGCGACCAAAAAACAACGACAAAATTTAACTTGACGTTCAAAAAAAGACTATCTAACTTGATTGCAAAACAAGGTTGCCAAATCTGTTTTTGCCGCCCCTCAAATCTGTTTTCGGCGCCCCTCAAAATGTGCCGCCCCCTCGCCCCCTCTCGCTACGCCACTGGTGGTGGGTGGTCACCGTTGTTGTTGATGAAGAGCGCGGAGAGCAGCGCGACGGACTCCATGCCGAACTCGAGCTGCTCGTTGAGGTGGCGGCACTGCAGCAGGCCGCAAGCCGCATCCGCCGGCGCGCACCGCACGTATTGCGGCTCGCGCTCGCCGCGGGTGTAGCCGCAGTTGCCGTTCCTGGGGGGAGAGGGGGGTTTAATGATTAGTAAGTAGCTCCTGAGGGGTCAGTGACTAGCTCCTGAGGAGGTGTAGCCGGAATCGCCGTTCCTCGGGATTAATGATAAGTATTTGCTGTTGGGGAAGGTCAGTAACTAGTAAATAGCTCCTGAGGAGGTGGTCAATGATTAGTAAGTCGCTCCTGGAACTAGTAACTAGCTCTGGACTAGTAAATAGCTCTGAGTTAAGGGTTCAGTGACTAGTCAGTTATACCTGAAGGCGAGGAGTCAGTGGCTAGAACGTAGCTCCCAAGCGGGGGATGTCAGTGACTAGTAGTTTCTGATCGGTCAGTCTCTAACAACAAACAAATGAGGGGCGGTCAGTCTCCAATAAACAAATCCTGGTAATGGGGGGGAAGTGAGTGACTAATAAGTCTGCCCGTCTGAGAGGGGCAGGTCAGTCACTAGTAAGTAGCTTCTGAGGGGAGAGGCACCTCGCTTGTAAGTAGTTCAAGAGGAAAGGGAGGTCAGTCACTAGTAAGTAAGTAGCTCCTGAGGAGAGAAAGGTCAGTTACTAGAAAATAGCTCCTTAAGGGAGGGAAAGTTCAGTCACGAGTAAGTAGCTCTCAAGGGAAGGGAAAGTTCAGTCACTACTAAGTAACTCTTAAACGGAAGGACGTCAGTCACTAGTAAGTAGTTTTTGAGGGCGAGGTCAATCATTATTAAGAAGTTCTTAAAGGGATGCGTGCTCAGTATCTATCAGTAAGCAGCAAACGAGTGAGCAGACCATCTGATGAGGAATGGTATAGGAGAGGAGCGGACAGTGACCCTCAATGACACTCACGTTACACACAAGTAGCAAATGAATAATTAAATGATTTAGTTATTGTTATTTTTTATAACAAATAAATATATTTTAACTATATATTTGTAGAAAGTATATGAAAACATAATGAGCGCCATCTTACACTTGAAGTTGAAGTTGAGTAATAAAATCACATCAAATAATTTGTTATAGGCGAGTCTCCCTTAAACATTTGTTTTATTCTGTTAGTATTTTTTGTTATGGCGTCAACAAAAGTATATCATATGCACAAATTTCACTTGTCTAACTATCGCGATTCATGAGATACGGCCTGGTGACAGACAAGGGAGTCTTAGTAATGGGGTATTTGAAAAGTGGTAGAACCAATGTTGTTCTAACAGGGAGGTACCGACGCCACACCTATTTCTAGCATGAAGCAGTTCTTGCGTGAGGTGGAAGGGTATGGTTGCCGGCTCACTTATATATGAGACGAGCATCTCAGTCCTCGGGAGTAGCAACGCATCTGTGATCGACTTCACATAGAACCCCTGTTCTATATGATGTTGCTTACAGATGTCCATGGGCGGCAATAACCACTTACCGGGTGGCCTGCATTCTCGTTTGCTACTTCATTCTTATAAAAAAAAACAGGGTTCCGTTTCCACCCTTTATGTACGGAATCCTAACTGTAACTCACTTGTCTCCCTTCACGTTGGTGCTGGTGTAGCAGCGTTGGTCGGAGCTCTCGCCCGTGGAGCCCCACAGCAAGCGGCACTGGTCCGAGTGGGAGCGACACGCGCCGCGGACACAGTACGCCTGGAACAAACATAAAGATACACATAAACGCTTTCTATACTCATAGCCCCACACTAGGATTTTCTCCTGTGTCGTGGGTGCCACGGACACACAAAGACGAATACAAACACGCAGACCCAGAACAGAAATCTCACTGATCTGAAACTCATCAATCACATTTCTGTCTAGCCGGGGATCGAACTCGGGACCCACTGCGTCACTGCGACCCTTGTGTGGTAGACCGGTATCATGTTACTTAATCACGCAAGAACCACTGGTTCGATTTACATGAAATTTCGCGTGTATGTAACTTATTTACCTGGTCAACTGAGACTATTTTTGATTTCGATATTTTACACCGGTGATTCCCAAAGTGGTCCACGTGGACCCCCAAAGGTCCACGAGGGAGTCAATGAGGGTCCACGTTAGCGTGAAATAAAAATGGGGGTCCACAAGTTGTTAGTTGGGGTCCACGAATATTTATTATTAAAAAAATATGGTTTCGGCGGAGCCCTTGGACGTCGTACCTATTGAAGATTTCCCATCTTCAATAGGTACGACGTCGGGTATATATTTTTTTGTCTGGTACATTTTGAAGGAAAATAAATTTAAAAAAAACAAGGTCAAACAAAAAAAGTTTGGGAACCTCTGTTTTACACTGTTTAAAGACGACTATTTCTATGTCCCGCACCGAAGCCCGGGTACTTTAGCTAGTAATTTAAAAAAATGAGTCACCTGTCCGGTTCCACAAGGCGTGGCGTCCATCTTGTGCACGTCAGTGGGGCAGTACTCGGCGTGGCCCGAGCAGTACTCCGGCAGGTCGCACTCGCGGTCCGCCGCCCGGCACAGGCTCCCGGCGGGCTTCGGACGACACGTCTGTGAACGAGTTCATTCATTATAGAAATACGTTCGTTATTTATTCATTCATTCATTCATTCATTCATTCATTACTTCATTATATACCGTTAGAAAGGTGGAACAATTAGGTTCGATTAGGAAGGTACTACCGCTATTTGTTGCGTGAAGCGGTTCACCGTTTGGAAGTATTTCATTTATTACTTTTATATGATTGAAGTTGCAAACGAGCATAAAGTCCTCCTGACAATAAGAGGTCAGTGCCTCCTATAGATCTGTAATCCAACTTCAAATAACCTTACCTTGTGTAACCGAGTGTTACCTGAGGTTTTAGCATGTAAGAGTCCGACATATCTCTTATCCCCCCTGCTTTCCCGTGGCTGAAAGGACCCCGTGCCCAGTTTCTCAGCAAGACAAAACTTCCGTTGGTTTTATGTAACTTTTATCTAGGATTGATTACAAATATCCATGGGCGCTAGTAGCTACTTTAATATTATTAAAAACAATGTGTTGCGTACAAAGTACACATGTCAGAAGTGAAACTTTGGCAAACTATTTTTTAAATCTCGTTATACCAATGGAAAGCTTTAGATTTCCGGAGGAAAACCAAGTCGCACCTTGTCGAAGACGTATAGAGCGAAAGACACACATAAAATTTTTACCCTCATTCGCGCAAAGAAATTTCACTTTAAAAAGTACATAACACACCGTGTGATCGCAGCACTCCCCCACGGCGCAGGTGGCGTTGGTCCTCAAGGTGCAAGTGTCCGGGTGGCAGCACGCCGTGCACGGCGAGTGGCCGCCGCCCACCAGCCCGCAGTCGCACTGCTCGCCGGGCTCCACGAACCCGTTGCCGCACGTCGGGGAATCGAACAGGCGTTTCGGTTTGTTCCTGGAATAGAACAACGATTATTGATCTGTACATTCAGTAAAAAAAAACATAAATGTGTGTTAAATGCACACACGGCAAAGGTGAAACTACAAACAAATATTTCGCATATACTAAACATGAGCTCTCTCTCTCTCTCTCTCTGATTCAGAAAGGGATAGTGCCATCTAGTTGTAACGCCGACACCTGCTTTCGTAATATTTCTATCGTTTCATCTTTAAATATGATGAGAAGGGATGATGACCATATGACCAAAAAAGTTTTGAATATAGAGGAACACAGAAGAAGCCGCGGAAGACCACCAATGACCTGGATGCAAACAATTACAAATGACCTGAAA
>DWNE01003848.1:0-16070 GCA_018249875.1 Cecropterus toxeus
TATAACAACAAATACTAATATATATAATATAATACAAATACTAATATATATTTCTAATATATATATATATATTAGAAATTATATATATATATATTAAGGTGGATCCCCATACAATAAACGTGTTTTTTGCTCAGTAATGTAGATAATGGTGCGGAACCTTTCGTGCGCGAGTCCGACTCGCACTTGACCGATTTTTTATTTTCAAACAGTATGTACCTATTAAGTAACAGGACATGTTAGTTTTTACACGCTTCGGTTACACTTTCTGTGTCTTTTTGGGATTTTAAAATTCCTGGAATATGTATGTATCACATTACCTCATTTAGATAGCTGGTACAGGTACTGTTAAAATTAAAAAAAAAAACATGCGTAAAAATATTTTTTAAAAGTTTCATTCAGACCTTTTTTTTCTCGTTATTTCTGTTCGAGCTTCCTGTTTCGTTATAAAAGAACAGCTGCAACCATCTTTTCAAAAACAACTCGACAAATTGTTCAAAGAAATTCCCTTGTTAGTGTCGGACTGATCTGATACCTTGGAAAGTACAATTGGCTGTGAAAGAGCAAGTTGGAGTTTCTAGAATAATAACGCTGACGGTATGTTGTTAGTGGAACTAACCGGAGAGCCAGGAACCAGTCACTTTAAGCGTATACCAAGAGCCACGAAACAAGCATTATTCCCAATACGTTGAGTGTAAACAAGAAACTAGTAACATTATTAAATATCCATACTAATATTATAAAGCAGTAGAGTTTGTTTTGTTGAACGCGCTAATCTTAGGAACTACTGGTTCGAATTGAAAAATTGTTTTTGTTTTGAATAGATTTTTCTCAAATAAACGCGGGTGAAACTGCGTGGCACAGCTAGTATTCAACAAACTGCTTAAAAGGATTTTTGTGCATAATTATGTATTTTATTTAACGCTTTATATGAGTTTTCATCAGAAAAGTCATTTAAAAATGTTATGATATGGCATAGTTTCAGAATGGTCTATCTATTAGTATTCTTTTAAATCCATAATATAGTCATGATATTAAAAAAGTCGCCGTACCGGGAAGCCTAGCAGATGTGAAATACATGCATAAAATATTGCGACAGGAACCAAATATATAGATAGCATAATGAAAATAACGCCATCTACATACAATAACACTCACTAAGTCGAACTAACACCGCAGCCTGCTTAGTTTTGTTCAATACTTAATAGTTCCGACAATTTACAACAGATGGCGCAAAATACATAAAGGTAGGCATCGCCACGTCAATAATCAGGTTTGCGTGAGACTATAGACGTTTCACATCAAAAAGTCGTTCTTTCCCCACTTTATAAGCGCTATTTATAAGCGCCCTATTTAAATTTTTATAGCCTTGGTCACTCTGCCAACTGAGACGTTTCCAGTGATATATCATATGATACAATCCGTTAAGCCATTTGGACTGTAGCTCGTGTGAAAGAAACATACATATATAAAAAAATACAGTCGAATTGAGAACCTCCTCCTTTTTGGGTCTCGGTTAAAAAACATACATACACAGATACATACGTGTTTATCCTAACTTGAACTCTTGTACAAGCTACATGGATGACAGCGCCATCTAGTCCTAGCGCCAACAAGTGCTTTCGTAACGAATTTTCGTTTCATTGCATTTGAAGTCACAAAGATTCCAAAAAAGTTTAACTTAAAAAAAGTTTTTTCTTTTAATTTCATTCTACAAAATTGTATGTACAGAAAAGCTACTTAAATATAAATTACAAAAAGACAGTTTTATTAGTCATATTTATTTGTAAATTATTTGTGTGATAGAACCTTAGTTCCAGTTTACAATTCAAGATGATCTGAGTCGCTTAAACCGATGAAATCCAAGTTTAGGGTTAAATTGGTTAGGAGTTAGCGATACTTCCGCTCGAATATCTAAGGCGTTAAGTGAATGAAAAGCCAACAGTTACAAAACGGTCAAAGCGCTAGAATCGTGCGGTCGGTGGCTTAATTGGTGCGACTAACGAAGTTAGAACTGTCAAATGTACCTAAAACTCAAAACGAATCGTAAAATTTACTTTAAAACTTTCGATTGTCTTACAAATGTTATGCTTTTTTTCGTTTCAACGAGTGTAGATATTTTTTAGGATTTCGTACCCAAATGGTAAAAAACCGGACTCTATTACAAAGACTGCTATCCATCTGTTTGGACTTATTTGACGCATAGATAGACAGTTGAATTTAGCTATTACAATATTAAAAAAAAATAGCAAAAATATAATCGACTTCCATGCTACAAAAAAGTAAAAAATAATTTAAATATATACTGGTTTAGTACCTAAACAGTACGAAGTACATATTTAGTCCCGAAGTCGGCGCTCAACACACTTCGTTAAATCATGTCCACAAAACTATGTTCTACGAGTATATGAGCGCCGACATTTCCGAGTCTTAGAACACCAAATGAACATTAAACATTGTTTAATGAAAATAATTATTTACTTAATAACACTAAATTAAATAACTTAGACCTCTTTATATTCATAATTTTGATTGACTTATTTCGATTAATCAATATATATATTGGAAATAAAATCAAAATTTTAGTCTGAATTTTGAAATATAGGGATGTCTGTAAATTTTTATCGGAATAACAGATGACCGAGGCAAGTCAGCTACAGTCCCACCGTGGCGGACCAACGATCCCACAAGCGCTACAATGCGGACATCAAATTAATCGGTGCAGCATACTACGTTTATCTATCAATTGTATATACTTTGCTTGTAATATATTCTAACTAAATGTAAATTAGTATGTAAAATTGATCAAGAAGAGACAAAAAACGGCGACATTCAGGGAGTGCCGACAGAAGTTAAAATTTTTAACAGGATAACAAATGTTTCTTTCAATCCTAAAAGTTCAACACGAATATATATGCATATTGTATGTCTTTATGCAATACATATGACTTTTATAGTATATAGCTATATTATTATATAGAAATAAACTTCAATGTATTTCAACCCAAAATGAACTCCAACGGTTAACAAGTAAAACCCATTTTTTTCCTGTAGCGAAGTATTGTTACTTCAGCTCACCTTCAGTTTAGAGCAACTTAGAGCTTGGATGTAGCATAAACCAGCGATGGAAAATGGCGTAAAATACAAAGGGGTTTTACTCCCTCTAAAAATATTGCGAATATGACGTAAATACACTCCGTAAGAGCTCTTGAAGAGTTTTGTTTCTTGATGCAACAGGTTCAAAATGCACTCAGTGTTAAATTAAATTTATATTCTATCATGTGCTGGGCTTTATTACGTGTGGCGCAAAAGATTTAACGCCAGTAGAATAGCTTGTGATTCTACTATGTTGTTAAATAATAGCAGTAGTAAGTGTTGCTTTGTTCTGGCTTGCAGGGTATGGAAACGGAGGCATGGGTATCTAAAGCATTTCAACTTAGTTTTTAGAGCGAAACGCTTCTGAACTACCTGAGGTAAAATCTTGTCTTGTTAATTCCATATTAAATTTTAAAAATACATGAATGTGCCATTTCTTTCTAAGAACTTTTTGGGCAATTCACTTTTTGAGCGGTCAGATGATGGTTCTATGATGACTTTAATACTAGCTATGCTAGCTTCGTTGTTTCTAGCCTCTGTCCACAAAGATCTTATTGCACTTTTGTAAAAGTTAAGCAGCGTGACTTAAATCTTGTTAAGGCTAAAGCATTTTTCTAAAAACACGAAAGTAACAACGGCTTTCAATACAACTTTGCTCCATCACATAAACTCGAAATTTATTGTAACATGCCAAACCTTCGGTCAACTTATCGAAATTCAATTATATTAAGCACGGCCGGCTGTTTCTACGTAAGGGAACACCGAAAACCTCTTAGCACGTCGTAACGCATAACAATAGAACGCTAATGAAGCTTAGCGATCGGAGTATAGGTATTGATTGTATGATTATGTGAACGAATAAGTAGAAGATTGATCTAAATTCTTCATTGACTAATATTGGTAAATTTTCAGGAGTTCTTGTGCTTCGAATGGCACAAATTTATACGTTTAATAAAAAAAAATCGGCACGCATTTACATCGTATATATTTGTTATCAAAATAATTAAGAAAATACAAAATGACTGATTATAGAAATTTCTATAAATTTTACAAGTCTTTTTGTTTGTTTGAAATTGTATTAAATCAAAAGTACTAATTAATTTTATCAGAATTACTTTAGAAGAATTACCTTTTTATCAGAGAAGTAGGAAACTAGCATGAAGCCCAACAGACGGTAAGTGGTTAGTGCCATCCAGGGACATATTTAAGCAACATCCTATAGAACAGAGCTTCTATCTGAAGTCGATCATAGATGCAGTCGAATTAGGGTGATTTTACTACCTGCTTAATTTGCGACGACCCGCGTGGTCGAGCGGTCACCATACCGATCTGACGCGCAATGGGTCCCGGGTTCGATTCCCGGCCAGACAGAAATATGAATGATGAGTTTAGATTTCTGTTCTGGGTCTGGGTGTTTGTGTATTCGTGTTTATGTGTCCATGGCACCCACGACACAGGAGAAAATCCTAGTGTGGGGCTATGAGTGTAGAAGGCGTGTTTTTAAAGAGAAAAAAAAAGAAATGAGTATTGTATGTACTAATCTAAACCATAAACTTAACCATACCAAACCATAAACTGTCCATGTGTCAAATTTTAGCGTAATTCAACATCAACGTAGTAATATAGCATAAATCATTACCAAAATTAATTACCAACCCACTACCGTCGGCTGCTAAGGACGAGTTCCATTAATAAAAAAAATAGTTAAATACATTTTATACTAATTTCCTCTAAGAAAGATTTGAGAATGTCATAAAATACTCTCGCACATAATTTTTTAATCAATGTTGGAAGAATTCATTAAAACTATTTAATTTTATATAATAAGTTACGCAAATTATAAACGAGAACCTGTGTTTGTAAACTAACTAATTTTCAATAAATAAGTAGGACAAATATATACATTTGATTTCATACATTTAAGTTATATACATTTTTAATTGAAATGGCAAACGAGCATGCAATTCGCCTAATGGTAAAGGGCCCATGGATAACTGTATGCACCCCACACAAGAGCAGTTCCGAGGTTGGCCACAGATGCGTCGTTACTCCTAGGAGTAAGTTGGAAAGCTTCGGACTCCCTTATGACATCCTTCGGACACAAACAAAGCAGCGCCTAACACTGCTGTTATTAGGAATAGCTGGCAGAAATAAATGTGGTGGTGGTGCTCTCGAATTTGAACCATTAAATGTTCTACCACTGATAGATTAGTTTATTATTTTGACCACCCGCGTGGCAAAATGATATACATCTCGGCCAGACGCACAAAGTGTCTCATATCCGATTCCCGGCAAAACAGATATCTGAATAACAAATATAGAATTTTGTTCTGGATCATGGTGGTAGAAGGTTTTGTCAGGTGTCGTTTGACCGGGGCATCACACTTATTTTTAGCGTGAAGCAATTTTGCTGGAAGGGTATGGTTGCCGGCCCACTTAAATATGAGGCGACCATCTTACTCGTCGGGAGTAGCAGCGCATGTGAGATTAACATTGGATTGAACTTCTGTTCTATATGAAGTTGCTTAGAGATTTCTATGAATGGCCACTTACCATCAGATGGACTGCATGCCAAAAAAGAAGATTTGCAATAATAGACATGCGGTGGAGCCGTCATTATCGAAAAATAATTGGAAATAAATTATTGGTTTAAAAGTATTTTTCTAGTGTCTTATTTTATAGCGTTGCTAGATGTGCCTAACGGTTTTGACTACGACTGTATTAAAAAAACAAGCACAGCGCAATGTTATGTAGGGTATAGCAATTAATAAATCGACTATTCGACACAAAAATATGTTTTTAATTCGAAACAGTAGCTCCTGAGATAAGCGCGTTTAACCGAACAAACTCTTCTGCTTTATAATATTATTATAGATAAGATATTTCGATTTCACCGTTAGGAAGTTACCAAACATTAAAAAACAAATGGAAGTGAAAGTAAAACTTTAAAACATTCGCTAAGTGTCGATATCGTCCGACCCTTCCCACCACTAAAGTAGCGGACTTTTCTTGTTCAAGCGGACTTTAATGTTCGGAGCTTTCATTGAAATTCTTCAGCGTTTCAAACTCAAACACTATCTCTTCAATTTGCTGCTTTATCAGTTTTCAAAAGCTCCACCTCAAACATTTTCGCTTGTAAAGAACATTTTGCTTGTAAACCGCTTCTATTGAAATTATTTTTATTGAGACGGCTTAGAAAGTTTTAATTCACTTTTTGTTGTAATATTACAGTCTATATTAAATTTTAAGGTAATTGAGGGGAGGAATTTTCATTTTTATCCGATTAATTTATAACGTAACGTTAATTTACTTGGTACTGTGGAGGTAATAAAACTTTTAGAGGTAATAATAGAATTTAATTAAAATTCCGCGTATCTGTGTATTGTACCGATTTGCAAAAAAAAAGTAGTTTGGAGAACATAAAAAAATGGAAATATCTATATTTTTTAGATACATACGTATGTTCATACATACGTATGTCTGTGTGTGTCTGTATTTAAATAGAATCAAACCAAAAGAACTGAATAATAATTAAACGATTAATTTTATTTATAGTCCGATCTCAATGTAACATTTAGTTTTTAATTTATATTATTACATTTTTATTGAATCGGGGAAAATATAATGCGGCACAGCTAGTTATACATATACAAATTTACCTTTTTTATATAATGGAAAAAAATTAACAACTATACCGCTTAATTTGAGGAGAGGGCTAACAGTTTTCGATTGCTACGAGGCGCGGTATCATCAGAAAATATATTCGTGTTGTAAGAAACAATTTTACTTAGTTTTTAAATTATATCTAGGGTTCATATGTGATATGTAACGTAAAACTTTCATATACTAGCGCGTGCTTTGCGACCGACCTACGGCGGTGCGCTGAGAGAGACTCGTACGCATTTGTTAACGGCATCGGACCAAATGAATCACAGACTAAGCACTCAAAGGTAAAGCCGCGTCAGAGGCGTCGGCTTTTGGTACCTTTGTACTCGCACCGCACCTTTTGTAGAAGTCGCGCTGTCGCGCGACCGCCGCCGTTCCAAACGAATTATACTACGTCCGAACGGATTGGCAACATTTATCCGCTATAGTGCACCTACCCCGTCGTGGTCTTATAGTGTTTTATATTTGTTCTCTTTTTTTACATGTGATAGTAGTGCGTCATGTATAGCGCCATATCCGTCCCTATTAATTCAATGAAGCATACACAGCATAATAATGAATATAAAAAGCACTCGTATTTTGAATCGAGCCATCTAGTACATAAAAACTCAAAGTGAAAAAAAAAAACATTTATATTATCTTAAATAAATACCAACTTAGTTGCCTAACTCACTACGAGATTCCTTCACGTTTTCTGACTTCCTAACATTAACCGGAAAACTTCGGGAAAAGTATACGAAGTGGAATCACTCGTACCTACTTAATCCGGCCCCAATAACAATTGGCAAAAACTTATTGGGCTCCCCGCTTTTTACATTACACCCTTCACTGGGTTGAAATTCAAAATACGAGGGTTGTTTTCTTGCGACAAACGTAGTAGTCGAATTTTACTTTCAACTATGCAAAACGATACCAAACAATGCCGATGCTACAAAGAATGCTTTTCAAAATTGTTTTTTTTTTTATACGATTGAAGTAGTGAACAAGCATGCCACTCAACCTGATGGTAAGCTGCCACCGCCGCCCATGGATATCTGCTAGCAAGTATATATAGAACAGGGATTCTATCTGAAGTCGATTACAGATACGTTGCTACTCCCGAGGACTGAGACGGTCGATATATAAGTGAGCCGGCAACCGAACACTTCCAATAAGAAATATGTGTGGCGGTGGTACCTCCCCGATCGAACTGCATTGGTTTTACCGCCTAGCAATTTTTAATTTTAAAGTTGATCTTTATACTTTGATGTAATACAAATAACTTAAACTAATATGATCCAACATAAAATCAGAGATCCAACAACATCAAATTTATATATTTTTTTCTTTTATATATACATAATATATATTCAGTAATATTTGTAAATGTCAGTTATAACTAATTCTTTAATACTTAAATATTTTAGTCCTTATTTAGTTTCTGCGCAGATGCTGTTTCAATTTTTTTCTTATACTGCTATTTCTGTGCAAAATTCAAATTTTCTAGTTCCAGTTAACTAATCGTCCAGTTAAAGTTCAATTAAGCGAGTTTAGTTACTTAGATTTAGTATTGTATAACTGTTTTCGGATAAATAAAAACCTTAATTGTTCTCAGAGTCAAACCACAAACACGCAAAGTTTATGACATTCTAATTACCGAATAACAGCAGGACAACCTACCTTTGTTCCTGTTTACTTTAGAATCATATCTGATTTTATAATACACGGGCATCTTCCCGCGTCGTTGCCTGTAAGAGTTATAAACAGATTCTAGAAATTTTCGTCGTAAAATTATTCTTAAAAGTCGTAAGTAATCCTTTAAAGTTTCAGTCAACTTTTTGTGGTCCGTTCTGTCAACCCCTTTTTTAAACTCTTAAACTTAAAAACTTAATTTAAATTTGTCGAAATGTACAGCGGAATCACAATAAAAGCAATATAATTTTCCTACTGATATTCAACATTACACATTTTATGAAATCGACATGGAAAATTTGCCAATTTTGTTACAGCAGAAATATTCCAACTGCCGAGCTATCACGGTTCATGAAATACAGCCTGGTGACAGACAGACGGACAGACTTAGTAGTACGGTTCTTTTTAACCCTTTGAGTACGGAACCCTAAGAAATAAGTGCTTCTGGATAAAAAAGCAAACTTTTTAGGCTATATGTTTTATTTTCTTATAGTTGTCGATAAACCTGCTGAAATTTCATACCCTGTTATCACACTCAAAATTGATGGTGAGTTGTTGTTATCGGTGGTCACTTTGTGTCTCAAATCCCATCAATTTGTTCGGTAACTAGACTATTCCTGTGGCTCTGCCAGCTCGGGTCATGTTTAACACTGTGTTTAGTATTGCATGTATATTTTGTGTCATATCCGTATTACAAATTTCAGCGAAATCCGTCCTGTAGTTTTTGCGTTAAAGAATAATAATGAAAATCGACCCGCGTGGCAGAGCGGTCACCATACCGGTCTGACACGCAGTGGGTTACAGGTTTCGATTCCCGGCCAGACAGAAATATCAGTGAGTTATATTTCTGTTCTGGATCTTGGTGTTTGTGTATTTGTCTTTGTGTGTCCATGGCACCCACGATACAGGAGAAAATCATACTGTGGGGCTATGAATGTAAAAAGATTTTATGTTTATGTTTATGTTTATAATAACACACATACGTTCTCTCTAACTTTCGCCTTCATACTAAGTGAGATTTATTAATTTCTAATCACTGTACAGTAGATTTGAAATTTTAATTCCTTTAGTAATTGATCAGCATGATATGCTAAGAAGCCCTACATCAAATAACATAAGTAATGTGTGAAATAATAATTCAATTTTTTATTACTTTAATGAGTCAGGACCTAACAAACTTCTTAGTATTAAAGAAATGAGAATAAATAATCTAATAATTTTAGTATTAATAATAATAATTTATATTTAAATCATATCACTGTTAAAGCAATTAAGGTAATAACCCGACCGCATAACCACACAAGTCGTGTCATTTTAATTACCGATGTACAGAAAACAATACCTTTGTTCGTTCAGTTAACATTGGTTGGATCGCTCCTCTCTGTTTTAAATTAAAATAATAATGAACACTGCTTACATATGGAAAATTTGTTCGCCTTCTGAACCTACACGTTAATTATGTTATACTGTGGTTGTCATTAGTTATGTTTGTATTTCAGGAATTATTAAGTAGATATATGTAATTGTTCGAAATTGCGTGAACTCGGTTTTTTTAGCGGAATGTAACAATACTTTAGGCATTGTAACATTATTTAATCCATGACCTTTAATTATTTAAACTTTGATATGGATATCTTACAAGCATACTATCGAAGCAATCTCCCTCGATTAGCTGTTATAAATAGCCTAGTCTCTTTACTACAAGCACCCTTCGACTGTTTTAATAAGGTGACATAGGTAATGTTGGTTTTCAAACATTTCTTTCGTCGATTATTCTGCCACTAAGTGTCAGAAATCTAAACTCATTATTCATATTTATGTCTCGCCGGGAATCGAACCCGGGACCCACTGCGCGTCAGACCGGTATGGTGAACGCTCGGCCACGCGGGTCGTTGATTTATTAAGATATGAGGATGGTAGTAAAATGAGTATGTTTCGACTACAAAGGTATCGCCCCTACACCTATATAGCGCAAGCATTACTGTGCAGGTGTAGTTGATTTAAGTCTGTTCTATATCCATGGTAGGCAGTTACTACTTATTATATGGTAGACTACATATAGACTTTCTTTAAAAAAAAATATAAAACATGCTACATGGTCGTAGTCGTTCACGTAGCACAATCAGAAATGCGAGGCTGTGTGCTACATCTGGTGTATGTAGCACTACGTAGGCCACATTCAAAGAGCTACGACAATGCTACGCAAAGCTCTTGTTATTGGTTTGTAATTCAAAGGGAATTTTGTACGTAAATATCAAAAAATGTTGTAAAGTTGCAGATTAAGTAATATTCTGATTAGTAACACTATTAGTTAAGAAGTATTGTTTTTAATATCAAGTCTCTTTTTATCAGGTTGAAGTTGCAAATTAGCATGCAGTCTACATGCTGGTAAAAGGTAAAAGGCCGCCCACGGACATCTGTTAACAAATTTACATAGGCATAGTTGATCATAGTGGCGCTGTTGCTCCTCTCCAGGGCTAAGATGCTCGCCTCATATATAAGGGAGCTGGTAACCATAATAGGAACTGTTTCACATTATAAACAGGTGTGGCGGTGGGATCTACCTGGTCGAACTACACTGTTTCTACCACTTAGTATATATAATATGTAGTACGTATAGATGTACTCTATGAATAAAAATATTGCAATCCATACGCATATTTTTTCTTATCACCTACAGTATTAAAACAGAATCCCAAATAGGAATATAGTCTGTAAATATAGACACATGTTGTTTGTTCAGCTACACGTAGTTACATTACAAAACTCCCTATCTCATCTACGATAACGTGTCGCCGAATGTTATTTGAGACTCAGTGGAAAAACTTTCATTTATCTTATAAGAAAACTTTTTACTTACCAAACATTATCAAATGGACCTTAAGTCGAGGACATAGAGTGAAAGATGGTGTTGATGGCTACGAAACTTTAGGAGCCCATGACACGCTTGAACAGCTTATAAGGCAACTGTTTTTGACAGTATCAAGTCATTTATCATCTTTGGTAAGGCGATGTAGGCGCAGTGGACGGTGTAATTCGAAAGCGAATGAGTGTCGTAGCCCAAATATTTTGAATGAATCAAAGTGAGTCGCAATTCTTACCTTTAAAGGCAATTTTATAGATGGACGGAGGTGGCAATCAGTGGCTATTTTTAAACTTTGATGATTTTTACGTAAAAAGTTAAGGCGAAGTATAGACGAAAGTTTTCATAATATGGTTCGATGTTTAGTAATAACTGCCGTACGTGATTTGTAATCTATTCCACACAAATGTAAGTCATGACCTCCTACTTATTAATCACCGTGAATTGTACATGTATTGTGTTTTATCTGCTATTATTAAATTTTCTTTAAAAAATATTAAACAAATATAAGGAAATGTAAAAAGCAAAAGAGTAAATAAATAGTCAATTTTGCATCGACAACAGTTTCGATACTATTTTTAAGACTCTTCTAACAGTGTAGCATCGGACACGCGATCCGGAAACAGAACAAAATAACAAATATAAATACCAGTCAAACCTTAGGTCCGACTGGCACGTATTGGACTTTGTCGTTTACACGAAATAGAGCTCTTGAAAAGGTGTTGAACGTACTTCAAAGCGAACGATGCATTGACGTGTCTTCCAGTGTCGAGTATCCGTAGCCAGCTGTGTCCACTCTTACGGTTATATGACCGATTTTTCAAAGAAGCGTCTTAAAGTAAAAATCGCCTAAGTCCGAGTTGGACTCGCAGACGAAGGGATCTGTACCGTTATTTATAAGAAACGCCGTAAAAATCACGTTTGTTGTATGTGAGTTTTATTCTTTTTTAGTATTTATTGTTATAGCGGCAGCAGAAATACATCATCTGTAGAAATTTCAACTGTCTAGTTATTACAGATCACGAGATACAACCTGGTGACAGACGGGCAGACGGAAGGCAGCCTCAGTAATAGAATTCCGTTTTAACTCTTTGTCTACGGAACCTTAAAATGTACAATTAGCAAATAGATTTTATTTTTTCGTACGTAAAGGATACTTACGATATACGGTGTTGATTTCATTTTGTCGATATTTCAATCCAGTTACATGTATGGTGGTCACAGAGAAACAGAGGTGGCAGGTGGAAGCCATTGACAACCAGTAGTAAATTAATTTATCTACCCATGATAGCTCGTTTTCTTAATTACATATTAGTCTAAAATAATACATTGCAGGTGTAAAACAATGTAGGTAATGGTTTCTTATTAATGATCCATAATGAGGAGCGAAAGCAACAACTGTTTGGTTTAACACTCAGGATTTAACATTCAAGTTTCGGCTTACCAAATGTCCATAACATTCACAGCATACAGAACCATGTTTAAAATTAATAACTAATATACATAAACCGTGTATTCTCGCACCGTAGAAAAAAAACAAGGATTTTTTCTTTAACCTCGCATATTGCTGATTGCAGAGGCCATCCTGAAATTCAACGCTAAATAAAACGAGTCCGAGCGCCTCGGGGCGAATATATTACGAATAAATTATCTGGATTTAGACGCTATACTCGTAATTTAAGTCCCTGTGGGTGGCATACTTTACTGCGAGTTAGCTCTGCCTTTAATGAATTAAGTGAATTTGGCGAAGTTCATACGTACAACGATAGGACGCTTCGTGGTTCTACTTTGTACCACCGGCTCATTAATAACGGCTTTATGATAGCGTCAAGAGTTCTGTTCTCTCCTCTTAATGTGTGGTGAAGGAGAACTTATACGAGGCTTGCGAACTTAGGATTGGGGTTTATAATACAGACAAAGAGTTTTCCAGGTGGTGGAACCAGTGTAGATCGATTGGGAGATACCATCGCCTCATGTATTTCTAGAGTGAAGCAATTCTTGCGTTTCATTGGAAAATTTTCACAAAGTGCAAATTCACCGATGCGCACAAATTCGAACAAGTTGTGCGAATCCCCATGGATTTGAAAAATGCTCGACTTTGTCTTCCTGGGTGAATATTGTTTATATAGCGTTCGATTGACACGTACGTGTGTAAATAGAAGAGGATTTATTTTTGGCGTACACTTTTCCATCTTCATACTTCCTTTGGTTTGATTTGGATTGATATAGAAAAATCTATATCAATCCAAGTGTAATGTAAATGTGTGAGACATTGCAGATGTCAATTGCTATCTACGATGTATGAAAATAAGTGAGAATTCTGAATTGGATATAAGATTGCCTGTCATTACAGATTATATTGGAATCATTCATATCGGTATGACTTTCTTCCTAAGTATTCCTTTGAAACCAGTATATATACGATACGCAATCCCTAGTTAATTAGAATTTTTGAGGATATCCTACTTCAAATGACTTGCAAATACCAGTTCTGAAGAAATGCACAAACAATTAACGACTTTGAAGGTGGTAGACCCTTTGTGATTCGACCCTGGAAGTACCACCGCTTCGCCTGTTTCTGCTATTCGTTTTTGATTTTTTCACATGTCTAACTGATACCGTAATTAATATCAAACTAAAAAATGAAGAGGAATTTAGAAACACAATAAAATAAATATTAAAGGGGTACTCCCTTTAATATTTATTTTATTGTGTTTCTTCAACAGCAATACGTCAGCTTTGAAAATTTCAGATGTCTAGCTATAAAGGTTAATGAATTACAGCATGCTAACAGACAGGTGGACAGACGGACTGACGAACAGACGGCTAGCGGAGTCATAGTAATCAGGTCTGTTTGGAACCCTAGAAATAAAGATATTCCTTACTTGAAAGTCACACCCGTAAGTTTCAAACACATTACATATTGAGTCTGATAATTATTTCATGCAGTATTATGTTTATTTATTTTTATACACTATGTATTTATATTGTGATCTCTGGATGTCTCGAGTATATTGAAAAAGTGCAGTTTTAAGTAAATAGCGATGTTGGTGCATCAGTTGCCATAATAATATTTTTTCGAAATTTGTTTAAATATATTTCTCCTTGAAAATTATATTACCAATACAACAATAAGTTACATTTGAAGACAGTTGCCGAAAATTCATACATTTGTCTCTTATATTTATAGAATTCGTTAAGATATCTAGTGTTAACCTGTAAAACATTAGATTTATTTTATTGTCGAAGCAATAATAGTACTGCAATCTAGCCACAGTTCTACCATACACACACATATATATATATATGTGTACATACACAGATTTATCAACGTAGACAAATGCTCACGTATTACTCACTCGCTGAATAACAAATTACTGTGCTTGTACAAAAGTGCTTGCTTTGTAACTGATCGAGCGTTAGGCCATTTGGTACAATGACGACTTTATGCGCCTATATTCCTAATTCCAGTATACATCGCGGGAGGTACCAACGCCACATCAGACGACGTCGATAACCGCGTGGCGGAACGGTCACCATACCGGTCTGACACGCAGTGGGTCCCTGGTTCGATCCCCGACCAGACAGTAATATGAATGATGAGTTTACATTTCCGTTCTGGGTCTGGGTGTTTGTGTATTCGTCTTCGTGTGTTCATGGCACCCACGACACAGGACAAAATCCTACTGTAGGGCTATGAGTGTAGAAAGCGTTTCCGTTTCCGTTCAATTATGACACGCGTGAAGCAGTTTCGGTAGAAGCGTGTAGTTACCGGGACACTTTTATCTGCAATAACTATTTTACCTCCTAGCAGCAACGCATCTGTGATTGACTTGAGATGGAACCCCTGTATCGGCAGTGGCCACTTCCCATTAGTTGGATTGGAAGCTCGATTGTTACTTCAATGTCACATAATAGTATTCATAACACTACTGAAAAAAGGAAACTCGTTCATACTGCACCTGGATCTTAGGATAATATTCAAGTAATGAGTTCGATAGCTCCAAATCGCTAAGAATGCTATTCAGTTTTTATGGCATACAATTGTTCAAAAAATTGACAGCAACCTCAATATCAGATACAATGTTTTTTATCTGATTAAAATAGCAAAGGAACGAGCAGATCATCTGATGGTAAGTGGTTACTGCCGCCAATTAACATATGTAAGCAACTTCATATAAAAGAGGTGTCCTATCTGAAGTTGTCCTATATTTAAGTAAGCTGGCAACCACACGTTTCCATCGAAATGTAAGAATTGCCTCATGCTAGGAATAAATTTGAAGTACTTGAAACATTTTTTGCCATTTGTATCAATAATGACAATAATAATAATTGTTTAAGTCATTGGTTTTTAAAAGATTTAATGTTACTCATATCTATTGCATTAATACATAAAACTATAACAATGTAGATACAGTGTTAATATAAATACCCACCACCATAAGAACCCATGGTTCTCCACCTGTTTTGAGAGGAATGGTGACCGTATTGAAAAATAGATTAAATATGTACTAATGAAAGCAGTGATTTTTTTGGTCAAATTAAAATGTTGTAACTTACAAAAATTCAGTGCAATTAGAGTTTATTATGATTCCGTCAAACAATCATTGTTTATGTTTTCGCCCATAATTTCAAAGTACCTTGCATGATATGATTGCAAACTAAATCAGAAACCTGGAGTGTACAAGTGCGAATTGGTGGACTTCACACACCTTTGAGAACTCTTTTTTTTATGAGAACTCTCAGATGTGCAGGTTTCCTCACGATGTTTTCCTTC
>DWNE01003849.1:0-16067 GCA_018249875.1 Cecropterus toxeus
TGTCACCATAAATGACACGTGCTGTGACATAATAGTATCGTGAAACGGACGAAACTCAGCTAATGCCGTGGAGACGCAACGAAACATTGATACATATATAAGCTTGAAAACATCACCCTCCTGACACAGACGGGTAATTATTATAACTGACTAGATTATTCTCGCGGCGACTAGATTATTACCACGGTGATGATATCCAAAGCATTGATCTAGGTCATCAACTATTTGTGCGAAATCCGATTTGTGGTTTTGACTCGATTGAGTAAAAAAACGTACATACATCCGCACAAACTCGTATTTATATTATAAGGAAGATTTATTATGTTAAGCGACATCGATCGCGGGCGGGGACCGCTAGTAGATAACGCACGCTTTCTACACTCATAGCCCCACACTAGGATTTTCTCTCGTGGGTACCATGGACACACAAATACGAATACACAAACATCCAGACCCAGAACAGAAATTTAAACTCATCCTTCATATTTCTGTCTGGCCGGGAATCGAACGGAATCGTACCCAGGACCCACTGCGCGTCAGACCGGTATGGTGACCGCTCCGCCACGCGGATCGTCATAAGCATGTAAGGTTTCGTATTCCAGTCAGTACGTTAACATCGTTGATATATATTATCTCTGACTCTGACTGAGTTTATAAGGATAATGGTTTTCGAGGATATGTATGTATTTTCATTGGTTTGATTTCTTAAACAGCACTCAGTATGATAACCATGAAACGTAAGGATACGTAGGTACTGAAACGAAATTTCTTTACTTTGTATAGGCCTACGGAGGCAAACATAAATATACAATTTTTATACAATAGAGTGAAAAAAATAGAGAAAACGACGTAGACCATCTGAAGATAAAAAGTCACTATGATAACCGTAATCGACCCCAAAAATTATTTATATCCTACTACAAACGGTCTACAGTATTGCTACCAGGTACAGATTTAAGGGCAGGGCTACAGCCCCAGGGCCTCCATAAAAGGAGGCTCCATACTAGAATTCGAGAAAAAACTCTTGAAAATGAAAATTATGAAAAAAAATTCGAACGAAATAATTCGAACTACGAAAGTACAAAATCGTCTATCAAAGTTATCGCTCATAAATATTGAAAGCGAATTACTTTGTATTATTCGCGGTTCTGATTATATTTATGTTTGTTAAATGCTAAAACAATCTGCTTGGTTTCATTTTTTTTTAATTAAAAAACTCGACTGAAAAAATTGTTAGTTGAAATAAAAATTAAGTTTTGCAAAATATTTTTTCTACTTCTTTGTTTACCCCGAGACCTTCAGACCCCTAAATCCGGCCCTAGTTGCTGACCCCTGAAGACTGAAATAGAATGCTCGAGACCTCTCCCTTACCACTTAATATCAACATATCACTTTAGCAATGCACTATTGACAAACTTGCGGTCTATTAGATACTTTGGAATGCCAAATGCCTAGAGAGTTATTGATGAAATTGATGGTTAAGAGGTGTTGTTTTAAGAGTTCAAGGGCTTTATTGCTGTGTGTTAACAGAATATGTCAATACATTCATTCAACAATGAGATCATTGACATTTCGGTTCAAAATCTATTTGACATAACTTTTAAAATATGGCTAATAAACAGCGCACAGTTAACACCGATCAAACGCACGAAATTTGGTACAAGTCTAAATCAGTGTTGCCTAATATGGGGCCCACGCCCTACGCACAGGGGATTTGACAGTTAAGGGGGAGGGGGGCAATTTAAGAATGGACTCGATGCGACTTTAACACTTTCGCTTTGGGTTGTAATATAAAAACTAATTTTTTTCGAGCAAGACCCTTCTGACGCAGTTGGTTCTGGTCTGACGCAGTCAAAATGTATGAGGGGCATAAAAAATGTAGGAATGTTAAAGTGAGACATGGTCTAAAAAAGGTTGGGAAACACTGGTCTACGTTCGAATAAAATTTAAGTGTTACGTGACCAGCAATAAAATTGTCTTTTTTTAAAAGAAACAATTAATTTATTTACTACTTATAAACTAACAAAGAAACAGCGTTACTTATTATGAATTAAGAATGAAGTCGGAAATAGAAAAGGAGTGTCAGCTTGGGGTTCAAGGATATTTATATGAGTTGAAGTGGTGAGGGTAACGGGTAGAAGGTGAAGGGATGTTTATTTAGTAATTAGTATACATTAATATTATTGTTTACATTATATTCTTATTTACTATTCTTAAATGTCTAAAGGTTCATGTATAACGATAATGAATGAATGAGTGAGAATAAAGAAATAGGAGGAGTATGTAACACCTACCCCCTTAAAATAAAGATCGGGCATTATTACGATTGCATGATCTTTGACAGTTTGAATTTCCATCATCTTCGTCTTCAGAAATGCAGGATGTGTTAGAAATAGTAGACATTGGTATTTCAATGTTCTGTTTTCTTCTACTATTATCGAAGCAGTTGGTTAATATTTGTATGCAACCATCTCTTCTTGGTTCGTCGTTATTAGTGTATGTATTTTATAAAGTCCAACATAGGAAATTGTACGCCATGTGGAACATTTATACATAATTATAATTGCCACAAAGATTCCGAAACCAATTGAAGCATAAGTAAATGCGTAATTGATTATATTATTTTCAAGTTTTTCTTTTTGTTTTTCTAAGACTCGGTGTTGGTTTCTTATTTGGTCTCCAATTTAATTTAGACCGTCCAATGGAATCTTTTTAACTTTTATAGGTAATAACTCCGGAGGAGTGGCCTTGAAAATTTCGGGGATACAGTCTTCTTGAAGGTCCACCGTGATGAATGGATGGGTTACATTTGATTCAGTGTTTTTTTCAGCATTAAGAGTTACAAAGGCTGTGTAAATTTACATCCCTGGAAAAGTGTGATAATTCCTGAGTCTGAAATTTCATTATGTTGGATATTGTCTCCACATTCGAAGTAAGAGGTATGGTGTTGTCTGTCGTAGTCTGAAAATCCATTTATTATTTCCAATCGCTTGGAAAGTGTCGATATGGGCAGAAAAAGTGCTAACTTCACAGGACGGAGGTAACTGTTTGCTTGTCGATTGAAGGATCGCTATTTTACACAGTCGAATTGTAATTGTAGATTGGTAGATCTCTGCGTACTTTTCTTCTTGGTGCAAAGATATTACACCCGTTGAGGAAGCTCGAAGACACGTAGTGTTGACGTGTGGATGAAGTGGCAAGATATGTATGCTCAGGGAATAGGGTAGAATAGATAGAGGAATTGGTATGTCTTATGGGAATAGAATATATGTGGAACAGGGAGAACTTTTCATTTTTTACTAAGGGAAATTCTAATACATATACTAATTTATTCATATAAATGTATGATGTCAATGTTGTAGATTCTAGAATATTATGTATGTTGTCCATAGCAATTGGTGAAACGAGATTGTTATTCATTCTGATATTATTCGTAGCTAGTAATTCTTTGTATATGCGTACAGTTGATATTATAGAGGGGTGGATCGCTCCCGATTTAATAAACAAGATGCTTGTTAATATGTCATATAATTCTTTTTGTAAGGATATTACGGATTTGAATTGAAATAGAAGAAATTTGTTGCGATGCTTATAGATCGAAAATAATCTTGTCTGTTTTATTTAGATAAGAGGAGAGTTTTTCAAGACTATCATTAATAGAGTATTTGTCGTAAGAAATTTTTAATATTGTTTAATTGTTGTTAAAGTCAGAATTAAAGTTTGGGGCTGGCTACCCTATTCGTGAGTTACCGATTGTGATTTGATTGGCGATGAAATGTTATAAAAGTAATGAAAGTATTAAAAATGTAGAAGGATTATGAAAGATTTCAGAGTCCGTTTGCGTAGTAGCGTCTTTCAATTGTCTCCGATAGACTGGTGACGTACTAACTTGGTTAGTGGCAGCAATTGTGTGTCCCCGATGGACTGGTTTGAGTGAGCTGCGAATTTGATTTGACTCTGTTTCACTTCCATATGACAAAGTTTGATTTATTATTCGATTTGGAGGTTTTCGAATTCTTGGATTGATGTCAGTGTCCGGTTCATTGAGCAGGGGATTGAAGCGATTTCCAAAGAGCTGCTCATCTCGTTGGTCGCTTGAGAATTTAAATAATTAACACGTGGAAACGGATTTACGTAACTTGTTCTTTAGTTCCAGGCCAGTAAAATATAGCGAACAAACACGTGACAGAAAGACCGGATTTTTTTTATAATATGTTCGTTTATGATCGAAAAGCACGGCAGTGCTTTATCAAATTTGTGGCAATGCACTAATGTGTTTATCTTATTTACACAAATACGTTATCAAATGTTTGAACAAGCGAAGATAAATTTGGTTGCTATCTAGCGACTATCATACCATGACTGACATGACTCGTATTAATTTTTAGTAATTGCATTGAGAAACATGAATTCCAGTCTTATGTTAAGGCCCGGTCAACGAAGCGGAAATGATGAATTCGTCTAATGTTAAGAAACGAACGGCCCATGTACGGAGCAGTGTTCACACTATAATCGTTTCAAAATACTATTTTTTTTGGTCGCCATATATTTTGAGTACACTTGTATTTGGTTGCGAAATACTTTCGAGACGTTTTATTTTTTCGGTCGCCAAATGGGAAGACTGTGAAAAGTTTTGTACTTAACGAAGCAAAAAAAATGTCGCCAAAAAGTTGAAGGTACCAATATAGTCTTATTATTGCACTTGTACGATAATTTAATGCAAAATACGGTAATTTTACGACTTCACACAATATTTGTCTGGAAACAGGTTGGAAACACTGGTTGGGAACACTAGACGAGTGACTTTCTGAGCAGGTGTTTCTTACAATTAACGGTTTGATATTAAGAACCGATTTCTGCTAAAGAGGGGATGAGCGGTGACATACGGAGACGTATAATAAGCAGAGGTTTCCTACAATTCCTTCAAAGCATTTAGGGCACGTGGACCGCTGTACATATCTCCCATCTCCGCAACCTATATAGATAAAATTCATTATTATCGACCCTAAATTATCGATAATTAATCAACATTGGACCATTAATGGCTTAATTATTATGATAAACTTGACGATGAACATTCAAAAAATGTCCAAATTTTATATAATATATTTATTTATAAGTTTTTGTACAAAGAAACTTTAAAGTAACCATACATAAAAAAAACATAGTACAAAGGGCTACTTATTTAAAAGTTAAATTTCTCCTTCATATTTCATACTTCTTCATAATATTATGTGCCATGAACTGTTGATATATCGATAGTATGGCGTTGATTCTTTTCTGTCATGATTTATAAACATACATACAAAATTTACAAGCTTACACACTGGTTGAAACAAAAATAAAAGACTTGTAATAACGTAGCAGCTATCGGAATGCTAAAGAAAAATAAAGCGCCAGGCTATGACATGATCGCATCAGAAACTTTTGTGGAATTAGGTGATAAGGGCATTGAGTTACTGCGTAACATCTGCAATCACATTTGGCAACATGGAGATTGGCCTCAAGACTGGATAAAGTATATAATAATCCCTCTACACAAAAAAGGTTCGACAAGGAAGTGTGCTAACTATCCTACTCTGGCATTAATATCACACGCCAGCAAGATCCTCCTCCACATCATAAATTTTCGACTTCGAAATTACCTCGACTAGCAAGTTCCACAAGAGCAGGTGGGTTTTGTCAAAGGCAGAGGTACACGAGAACAGATCTTGAACATTCGACAGTTAATAGAAAAAGGGTACGAATTCGACGCGCCGATCATTATCTGTTTCATCGATTACAACAAGGCCTTCGATTGTGTTAATTGGGATGTTTTATGTTAATTGTGTCGGTTCTTTCTGAGCTTGGTGTGCCAGGATACCTAATTGCACTGATACAATCAATATACTACAACCATCAAGGATAACATAAGGTCGATAAAACGCTATCCAAACCCTTTAAATTCAAAAAAGGCGTAGGACAGGGATGCATTTTATCACCAATACTGTTTAACATATGGAGAGTACATCATGATGTACTCTCCATTAAACAGTATTGGTAACATGTATGTATGTGACAACTGGGATGAAGGAATCAGCGTCAGCGTGAAAAGTGAAAGTTTGTAACCTGCGATACGCTGATGACACCACACTTCTTGCAGCGAACGAAAGTGAAATGATTGCTCTCCTACATAAAGTGGAAAGCCTCAGTAAGGAATTTGGGCTATCCATTAATATGGCTAAAACTAAAGTCGATCGCACACATAAATTGGACCTCACAGGAGCTGGATCAAATTGAGAAATTTGTTTACCTGGGTTTCAATATATCTAATAATGGCTCATGCGAACTAGACGTAAAACGTCGTATAGGTATGGCAAAAAACGCAATGAGAAAACTTAATAAGATATGGACAGATAGAAACATCAGTACAAAAACTAAACGTAAACTGGTGACAACTTTAGTTTTTTCAATCTTTCTTTATGGCTCAGAAACATGGACATTAAGAAAATACGATCGCATGCGTATTTATGTGTTCGAGACGTGGTGCTAGAGGAAAATGCTGAAAATACCATGGACAGCTCGCAGATCCAACGCTTCTATTCTTAAAGACCTTAAAATTACATGTAGACTGTCAACCATCTGCCTCCGTAAGATCTTCGAGTTTTTCGGTCACACTGCTAGAAGAAGAGGAGATAACTTGGAAAAACTTCTAGTGACCGGAAAAATACAGGGAAAGAGGCCCCGAGGGCGCAGTTCAATGCGTTGGTCTGATCAGATCCGCACCAATCTTGACACCACCGTACATCAAGCACTACACACCGCTGAAAGCAGAGCTTAGCTTGAAAAACATAATCGAAAGAAACATGACAAATAGAGACCACGACCCTCAGCATTGAGGATCACGAAGCAAGGACGAGGAGGTACAAAAAAATATATTCCACTATTTTGTGGTGGCGGCCATTTTGGATTAATAATATTGTTAATCTATATATATAAACATCTAAATTATTATTGTAAATCTAATAATTATTGTGAATTATAGATTTACAATAATAATATTGTAAATCTATATATGTAAATATACATTGTTAATCTATATATATAAGCGAAAGGATGCTCACTCACTCACGTATTGACTAAACATCGCAGAGCCTAAACTACTGAAGGTACAAACATAAAATTCTGACAAAAGGTTCCTTTTATGACGTAGACGTCAGTTAAGAACGGTTTTCTGAAAATCCACCCCTATGAGGGTTAAATAAGTGTTGCAAGTTTGTATGCAACTCCGTCAATTTACACTCAGCTCTGCTTAATAGATGGCGTTGAAGCGAGACATTGACTGATGACTCTATACCCGTATATATAACTAATGTACTCTGTTATGAGACCACTGAGACATTAGCGTGATGACGTCAAGTCCCAATGACATTGCACTAATGTTTATAAAATGAAATAAATAATAATCACATGTATAATAAAATTACTAGACTGTGATATTGTTAACACCCGTATACCTCTATTTAAAATCAAAACGTTCACTTTTCGTAAATCAAATAGCTCTAGGAACTCTAGGTACTTACTCTAAAAAGCTTATGATAAACCGGTTATCGGATTCCACGCATTTCAATTTATCACGTATTTGTAATAAACAATTTTAAAGCACCGATAAACTCGTCACTCGGATAATCTGAATGACTGTGCATTAATACGCCTATTTGTGGAGTGCACATGACCTTGAACACATTCGGCCATAGGCTATTTGTTATCAGAGGCTTAAGTAAATAATTTTAAAAGGTACGTTACAGTTCGTTATTATAGCTATTCGAATTATATCAAATATAATATATATTAAGTATGTTGTATAATATATATTAAGTATGTCAAGGTAAAATACGTAAGTTGATAATAGTTTGTAAAACGAATAGGGGAGTCTTTTGTTTCTCTTCCCTATTGACGTTTGACGATTGTAATATGCAAGAATATAAAACTGTTATATTATTGAAGAATTAGTTATATTCTATTATTAACAAATTAATAAAAACAAAGGTGGCAGAATCCATCGTCGTTCAACACCAGAAGTTCCGCAATAAACGTAATCGTAAACGTAAACAATATTTGTTTTTAAGAAACGTAATAAACTCGTACAAAGAGGATAGGACTCTATTCTGCGGTTCATGGGCAGCAGTTACCAAGTACGACCATAGACTGCATAGGCGTTTGTTACTTCTGTCTGGCGTCTCTGTGCTATTGATACCCTGTAACTATTTGTTATGATTAGCACATAGTTAAGCATTTCATTTCATAGAAATCTTTTCAAATCCGTATCTATAAAATATAATTAGAACATTTAGAACGAGTTATAAGACATAATGTAAGCAATGCATCTAATAAATAACAATAGTAATTAGTAATATAAGGTGACTGAGCCCCAATGCTTCCAGGTGCACTGTAATTACAATAGATCACTGTATTTTTAACTTTTTAACTGTATACTGTTATACTAAGAATACTGTGTATGAATCTACATTATTTCTATTTAAAACAGCATTCAAACAACAAATAAAAGTAGAATAATATTATTTTATTCTATAATTACTTTATTTTTATATTTGATCACAATTGCTGGCGACAACCTTTATGGGTCGTCAAATTGCAGTGACACAATTAGAAAACTTGTCGAAATAGATGGCATTTTTATATCGACGTTAATTTTTCCTTCTCTATCCTAAAAAAATTGCTTATTAACTTTTTAATAACTTATTTCATTGTTGACCTATAAGGTTTACTGTATTTTCTACTATAACAGAAAATATTATTTACTGTTATTTTGTGCAAAATAGGTACTGCATTATAATAGATTTCTTTAATAATCAACTTCCCCAACCACGAATCAAATGAATTAATTGTAAAAAACGTAACCTACATTATTGCGATCAAATTCTGGAAACTAACAAAAGGTCATTTTTAAGTAAATTCAATTCGCAATATACACATTATGCTGCGCCATAATTAATAATATCTGGGGTTGTGAGTCGATTATTCTAAATTTTCAAATAGCCGCAATTTTTATTTGTTTATCAAAAAAAATTGTAACCATGCTGATTTTTGTCTCTGATCATACATTCCGACACATCGAGATGTCGTACATCAATAATTCTGAACGAAATTTCCAGGCGTCGCATCGCAATGAGGATGAAGGGGACTTGGTGTGCAATTAGTATTTTGTGGAATTAATAAAATTGTGTTATTATTATTATTATTATTTGTTTCATGTATTTAATTAAGTTTGTCACTGTGCATTGTGAGTTCTTTGGTGCGGCGTTTATGTTCTAGTTTTGAACGAATAAAGTAGCACGTTATCGGCGAAGAAACCCATATATCATAGATAATATAACCCTATTGCACGCTCATTCTCTAGATACTAAGATTAGGTAACATCCTGTAAATTTCATGAGTTGCCAATATTTTATCTATGTTATCGCTGTAGCACATTATGTACCAAAATATACATGACGAGTAGGTACATTATTACGTGTGAAAGACAGTGGTAAAAAGGATAATTTCTTCAAAAACTGACATGAATACTATATACTATTATATGTTTAAAGGATAGCTACAGCGAGAGACGCTGATAAAAATTAAAAAAAAAAATTGTAAGTAATGCATCACAAAAGTAACATCACGCGACCGAGTAATGCAAAATAACTCATTACACGAGAACTTGAAATATTACGCAACCCAGTACCCGGAGTTTTTTTGCCATTTCATCTATCTTATAATGCTACTAATAAACATTAATGCTACTAATAAGCATTAATCGTATTGTATTAAAATATCAATTTATGATATTACCAATATAGATAACATAAGGTGAGATAATGTTATAAGGCTATTAATCTCATTCAAAATTAATTGAAAACAAGATTACCGTTATAATTCTTTATTTAGATAACATTCATACAAAAATATAGGTGCAGTATAGATTAAACGAGTATAATATGAAAAATGCTCTCCATACAAGCTTAAGCTAGAGTAATAATTACCACACTGGGAACATAAAATACTATAAAAAATGCAAAGTAATCGACTAGAATTCTTCTCTCATATTTGAAGTTGTGATGCAGTAACATTCGTTTTATATATTCTTTCATTCCTTTTCATTTGTTATTATGACAAATCGAAGTTCCCTCCAATGTTAGCAGTCTTAGCATCCGAAAGAATATACATAAGGAACTCAACATCTGATGCAGACAAAACTTGTTAAAGTGTTCAAAATTTGATCTTAAAATTTTGTTACTTAAAATCCATGATATAAGGTATAATTTAGGGTAAGTTGGGGTAATACATGAATAGTTTTAGTTAAAAAGATACAAAATATGGCCAAAGTCTGTAATTTGATTAATTTTAACTCCATTGCTCATTATTCCAACTTACCTTAACAATGCTTAGGTATTTTAAAATCTTCAAAGGGCTCGTAAATACTTATTTGTTTGTATAGTCTTATGTAAATAACTCTTTTACTTGTGCTTTTAGCGACAATTCACGACCATAATTGTTATATTATGGTCGTGAATTGTCTTTCCGTAAATCACTTTCCGTTTTATTATACAATTTCGAAAAAGCCAATAATATTTTCAACAGTTTGTTGGAAGGAGTAGATATATTTTGTAGAAGTGTTTTGTAAACACGTTCATTGTATGAACAGGTAATAAAATAATTTAAACTTTACTCATAGTTAGTTTTACAAATATTTATAGTTTTAGTACAATAACAGGACAATTTCCAGACTTAGATGTGTGTCTTGGGTGCGGCGTCTGCATACTCCTTTACTTTAGGAAAGGAGTACACTGCGTCAACCACTTTCTTGAAGCTGGGGTACTTGTCTTCGAGGTCCGGCATCTTCATCATGATCTTAAGGTATTCAAATGAGCCCGCGAACGCGAAGTCTCCCCAGGTCAACTGTTAATATGGTTTTATTATTATAAAAGCTGTTTTATTTAATAGGAGTTCAAAGGTATCAGGTGGTAAAACCGGTGTAGTTCAGTTCTGTTGCCGGCTCATTTTCATATGAAGCGACCATCTTAGCCCTCGGAATAGCATCCTGTGTGTGTGTTGTGTGTGTGGGTGTGTGTGCGTTGTGTGTGGTGTGTATGTGTGGTGTGTGTTGTGTGTGTGTATGTGAGTGTGTGTGTGTGCGTGTTGTGTCTGTTTGTGTGTGTTTATGTGTGTGTTGTGTGTGCGTGGGTGTGCTGTGTGTGTTTGTGTGTGTGTGATCGACTTCAAATAGAACCCCTGTTCTATATGAAGGTGCTTACAGGTGTCAATGAGCGGAGGTAAGCACTTAAACTCTTATATTCTACTTCAATTTAATAAAATGTAGTGATGATGGTTGTGGAATCGGCTGCAGTGGATCGGGGAGATACCATCGCTACACATATTAAACCCATTTTTCTATAAAAAACTGCGATAAATTACGTTTTTTGTATGAAAGCCGAAAATACAAAATATGTGAAAAATTTAATTGTCTACCTATCACGGTTCATCACACATCACAGCCGAGTCTTACTAATAGGGCCCCGCTTTTAGTCTTTGAGTACGGAACCCTAATAAAAAAATACATAACCGTTTAGAACATTCTAGCTGCGTGATATTCTGTTTAGTAAATTAATATCCTCACGAAATATATTCATTATATAACAAAGAATACATTTTACCATCACAAAAATATGATTTAAATGGTGAACAAATTATAGTTCTTAACATTCATATAATCTGAATATTGCTTTCAATATTAGTGAATTTTATGACAACCAAATTATTTACAATAAATATTTCACTGCTGCAAGGTTTATTCAAGAGAATGAGATAAAGTATGAATCCGTGTGTCTGTATAAATATACTTTGCAATTATTTGTATAATATATATTTTGGCAGCCTGAGAATAAATAACAATGGCTTGATTTGACACGTTGGGGCTCGAAATTATGAGACTATAGTGTGATTCAGAATTAGGTGTCCAAAATGTAAACAAAGAAACTTTATTCTCAAAATATGATTACACGTATTTTTGAAAATAATTATAAATGTATTTTTATGTATTTCCACATTAATGAAAGGCTTAGTTGTTTTATAAATAATAAAGCAGACTTAGACGATAGATGTTTAATATAATAAAAATGAAGTATATTGATTAAAAAAATATTGACATTCTGATGAATTCTGACATTGTGGGATTCAGAATCTGACTCAGTTACATTAATGACGAATCTGTTAGTGAAGGTTGGTCTATGAGGGACTCGGTTGGGGTTCCATTTTCGTACAAAATGTCGTAACGAACGAACAATAAACAAAAAACTTTAACAAACTTAACAAAAAACAAAATCTTTTACAAATACACACAATTTAAAAATGCGCTATGAAAAAAGAAAATATTCGAGTCCGACCATGATCACGAAAACGAATAACATCAGCTACGAAATGTCAAAATGGACGCACAAAAAAGGTTTAGGATTCCCGTTGTGGTGCTATGTCACATTTTTATTTTCTACCATAAATTTTGTTTTTTATTATAATTACTGTATGGAACAAAAATGAATTAATATTTTTTAACGTATTTTTTTGATAGGTCATCTCCTTCGTTTACATTTTGGACGTCTAATTATGAATCGGACTATAATATTGTTAAGGCGAAAGAATATATCGTCGCTTAAGTTCGAACATTGCGGATCTCAAAATACCAAATTTCCAGGAGAGCAAAATTGTTTCATTTATTTATTTATTATTCTCTCTCACTCTCGCTGTCTATACGAAACAACACTGATTTACGCGTAGTTTTCACTGCATATTTGGCTGGGTCGATATACGCGGTTTTTCTTTCAAGTGACTCACTGTGATCAGCTCAAATTCTTAATTTTGAGGCAAACAATGCGTCTTTTAATTCCCTATTTATTGATATGCGAAACTTAAAATATCCATTTAAGAGTTACGCGATGTTAGAACTTAAGCGACGGTATATTGTATGTTTGTTGTTTTTAATGCAAAATCTACTGATGAGATTTAGATGCAATTTCACTACTGCAACTAATAGTTTAAGTCCGAGGACTTAAACTATTAGTTTTCCATAACATTGTGTTATACGATAATCCAGATTATCGTATAACATACTTTATACAGTGATAAACCGGGCGGAGCCACGAGAATAAACTAGTTAATAAGACACTTTCTACACTCATAGCACAACACTAGGACCTTCTCCTGTGTCGTGGGTGCCATGGACAGACGAATACACAAACACCCAGACCCAGAACAGAAATCTAAACTCATTATTCAGATGCCTGTCTGACCGGGGATCAAACCCAGGACCCACTGCGTGTTAGATCGGTATGGTAACCGCTCGGCCACGCGAGTCGTCAACACCAGTTAATAATAACAATAACAAACCTTAATATACTGTTAATAATAACAAAAATTACCTTGCCAGCGGCAATGTGGCCGTTATTTTTCTTGATAAGCTCGTCCAGTTTCTTCAGAAGAACGGGGAAGACGTTCTTGGAGGATTCCTCAAATTTCTTCTTCTTAACCTGCTCGTCAGCTTCGTAATGGACGAGAATGGCCTCTGAACGAAAAATGATGTAACAAGTTTATTAACAAGAAACCGGGTGGTAGAACCAGTGTAGTTCAACCGAGAAGGTACCACCGCCACACCCACTCGTATTTCTAGGGTGAAGTAATTCTTGCGTGAGGTGGATGGGCGTGGTTGCTGGCTAACTTACATATGAGGCGACAATCTTAGTTCTCGGGAGTAACAACGCATCTGTAATTGATTTCAGATACAACCTCCGTTCTGTATGAACTTGCTCACAGATGTCTATGGGCGGTATTTACCGCTTGCTGATTCTAATGATATGTCATACGTCACAATCCGTCAAGCCGTTTGCGCTGTAGCGCGTGCCGACGAAATGGACATACATACAAACAAACATACATGCAAACATACATACATACGCTCGAAAAACATTACCCTCCTGACAGAATCAGGTAAAAACATAGTTAAATGATTTTAAAAAAGTGTGTGTGAACTTATGTATGTACACGCGTTGGAAGTTATACTCCTTTGGCGTATCAAGACAAACATATTTTTAAATAATTTATATCAATAAATAATACAAACGGATAAATAACCTCGATTATATTGGGGCACTTGAAAAAGTCTATAGACACAATTTTTTCACTAATATTTACGAAAAGAAAATATATTAATCAAAATATTCAATTTAAATACTGAATACAATTTATCAGCACATACATAAATCGCACTCATATGAAACTTAAACACGTGTGTACACGTGTCTACATTCAACACTAAAATCATGTGGATAAATACAATGAATATGAAAACAGTGAACAGAGGCGACGATGGTGCCAACTTGCGCGACTAATAAAGGTTCTATTTCTATTTTGTTGGTAGCTTTTGTTTCGAGACTGCAACCGCTGTAATTTCATACTGTAACTCAGCCGCTGCAACTTCACACTGTAACTTTTGTGTCAAATCTTAAAATTTCACTCTCATCATTTTTTCATAACGCTACTAAAGAAGTTTAGCTTCGAATCGTAAACAGCACTCACCTAAACGCAAGTCGCCGATGAAGTCCACGTTCTGGTCTATCTCGAAATCCTCTTCGATATCGTCTCCAGCCAGCCCGTACTTCCTACCCAAGTAGCGGCTTAAGGCCACGCTCTGCGCGTACTGCTTACCGTCGATCTCGAGAACGGGCACCTGACCGAATGGAGTTTCTGGAAAAAATGGTTACGTTGAGCGTTAAGGTGGTGTATTCCACTTTGATCACCCAGATGATATAACCTAGGTGAAAACATATTGTACACTTAGTTTTTTGTTCTTTATTTGAAAAGCTTAATCGTCACAGATTAAAAATATCCGATATTTCCAAAAACGGGACATTTTTGCGTCCCGGGGCTTATATTTCGGGCCACCATGGCGAAAAATGGTTCGGACCCGGCAAAAACAAGACGTCTGGTCACTTTAGCTAAGGGCGACTATTAGAAAGTTACACATACCTACTACAAAGATCTTATAGTTAGGGGATCGAGAGTTCGAACTACATTCTAAATATAGAATGATGAAAAAAACGTGTCTAGTCGCCACTAAAAATTTGCTGTCCCGGGCGCGAATGAATTGCTGCCCAGGATATAGTTCGACGAAAAATTGTCTTCCAATTATACATTTTATCGCGGCTCATAAGTCCTCCATAAATACTTTACACGTTTAGGGGGTCGATGGAGTGTGACATTATGTGACAAGAGTTAGGGAGGGAACTTAATTTCCTGACATCACATTTCAAAATATCTATGACAGCATTAAAACGAGACAAACTAAACATTACGAAATTTATGGATAATGCCAAAAACGGTATCATAGGTGTACATAGGAATGGCTACATGAAATATTCCGGTCCAAATAACATTTGTTTCAGGTGCATGCAAAGCGTTATTCAATATGCGTGGGTATAGTTACTACGATCCAACTTTATTACAACAATAAAATTGTATACAAAGGCTTGTACAATCAAGATGCTTGTACAGCTGTATTGCGAACTCGACGAGCGTTTACTCCTAACAAGCCGTGCCTCGCGGTTTCCCCGCTTCCACATAAGAAAAAATAGCCAAGTAAATGTGAAACATCGGGTTCATATAAGTAACATGCATAAAAGAATAGATTGCGAAAGGAACTAAATATATAGCATAATGAAAATAACGCCATCAACAAACAGTACCACGCTAAGTCGAACTAACACCGCAGCCTGCGGCGCCAACATAATATATTACGCTGAATCATGACGACAAAACTGTCCAATATATTGAGCGCCGACTTCGGGACTATGTACTAAACTGTATTCAAATTATTTTGATATTCCTTTCGAGCATTGAAGTCGGCAGTATTTTTGTTAAAAAAATATATAAAGTACGTACGTAAAGTACGTAAATATATAAGGCTACAGGCACTTCCATCAAGCAACATAGGGACCCTTTTAGATAATACCACTTTGTCCCTATGTTTATGCCTGCGA
>DWNE01003850.1:0-16066 GCA_018249875.1 Cecropterus toxeus
AATCTTAATTTAATGTTATTGCGCCTGTTTAAACAATCGTACTTAAGAAGTAAACTCCAGTAGTGCGTCGGAGCTGATACACACATTTTCCCAAACATTTTTTTAAATGCAGATTTTTTGAGACAATTATGAAGTTGAGTCTAGCATAATTCTTCAAATTTCAGTTTTATTTATATAAAAAAATTGCCGTCAAGCAACGCCTGACAGATTTAAAACATCGTGTTCGTGCAAGTAATATGCATAAAAGACAAGATTGTGACAGGAACTACATATATAGCATAATGAAAAAAAAAAATACATACAGTCGAACGTATAACCTCCTCCTTTTCGAAGTCGGTTAAATAACGCCATCTACGAACAGTACAGCACTGAGTGGAACTAACACCGCAGCCCGCTTAGTTTTGTTCGATACTTAACAGTTACGACAGTGTATTACAGATGGCGCTGAAATAAATAAATGCAAGCATCGCCATCCATATCGCATCGCCGTCGACAATGCGGTTTACTTGCGCTTATAGTTGTTTCATATTAATATGAAATGGCAAGCTACTGCCGCCCATGGACATTTGAATTAACCCCAAATAAGATCAGATCAGTCTACCCCTGAGGATTAAGGAATGCATTGGACAATGTCTCTCTTACTCTCCTGTCAGACCAGAAAATACCGCTTAACAATGCTGTAATTAGAGTAGAAATAGACGTGGCGGTGACTCTGGAACCTACCACCTCCTCGTAAATGAGACACCTGTAACGAATCCATAATAGAACAGACGTTCTATCTGAAGGTCGTTCGTTCGTTCTATGGTCGCCTCATATATATGTGAGTCAACCAAACCCTTCCACCTCACGCAAGAAGTGCTTCACGCTAAAGGTGTGGCGATGGTAACGTCCCGGTCGACCCTTCTCGTCCTACGACATACAAAATGTAAATAAAAAATTCAAAACATTTTCAGGAAACAATTTTCTTCGATCCATTCGAAAACAGACAGATAGACATGAATAGAATCAAGGAAACGCCAGAGAGAGAAGAAGCCAGGCCTTGTGGTTCTGGGCCTTCAACCAGGCCTCCGCAACCCAGTATCAGCGAAAATAGACCTCATAGGCCTACATCTCTCTCATTACAGTCGCCTGGATCAGGTAAACGCTTAATCGCTTAAAACGTAAACGCTTTCTATACTCATACCCCACAGTAGGATTTCCTCCTGTGTCGTGGGTACCATGGACACACAAAGACGAATAACAAACATGCAGACCCAAAACGAAAATAAACTCATCATTCAGATCTGGCTGGGGTTGAACCCGGAACCCACTGCACGACAGACCGGCATGGTGACCGATCCGCCACGCGGGTCCTCAAAAGAAGTTGCTTACACATGTCCTGATTCTAAGTTGTCACTGCCGTGTGGACATCTGTAAGCGTATTCATACCGATCAAGGGTTCTACCTGAAGTCAATCACAAATGCGTTGCTACTCGCGAGTGCTTAGTCGACTCATATTAAAGTGAGCTGGCAACCACACCCTTCCACCGAAATACAACCCTTTGCGCAAGAAATGCGTGTTTTTTGTTTAGTAGTAGGTACAGTAAGAGTTTCTCCTCGTGGGTGCCATGGACACACAAAGACGAATACACAAACACCTGGCCGGGGATCCAACCCGGGACCCACAGCGTGTGAGACCGTTACGGTGACCGCTGCGATACGCGGGTCGTCAAAGGTGTGACTGGGTACCCCCGGTCCAAAGAAGTACTTTCCATGTTCAAATTGCCAAATTAAATTCCAGCTTACGGCCAATCCAGTCCAACGATCCCGGATTTCATGAACAACGAGACCCAGGTGTACGGAAGGTTGCCAACGCCTTTGGGGGACGGGTTCTCCCTCACCCCGCTGCCTGTGACCGACTATCCCGAGTTGCCCCCCGCGTACAGCGAGTTCAGCCCCGGGGACATTCCACCCCGGACGCAGGTCGTGGTAACACCAGGTTGGTGATAAGATTACATCAAATGTTCAGATAGTACCGTGTATTTGTGTGTGTGCTTTTGTGTGTGTGTGTGTGTGTGTGTGTGTGTGTGTGTGTGTGTGAGTGTGTGTGTGTGTGCGCGCGCGCATGTCCGTGTGCTTGTATGTGGGTGTGTGCGCGTGTCTCCATCTGCTTAAGGAGAGTGTGTGTATACACAAGATTGCGATTGTGAGTGTGTGTGTTTGTTAAGTAAGTGCATATGTGTGTCAGTATGAGCGGTAAATAAGAGCCAAGTGCACGGAAGGTTGTCATTGCCTTTGGGGGATGTGTTCCGTGAATGTGAAGGAGTGTGCGTGTGCGTTTAGTGTGTGTGTGTGTAAGTGTGCAGTGAAGGACCAGATGCCGTCAGCACATTGGTTCCACCACCCCCTTCTTTACGTGTACAAGGTCTTCTTGTTAAGTATAATTGGTTCGTGTTCCAGAAATGCATCACCCGACAGTAGGCCTGGCCAGTTCTGAGCGGAAGACGGTCTACTGCCAGCAATGCGGGCTGAGAGTCAACACCCTGATGGTCAGGGAAAGTGGCACCTTCACTCACCTAGTGGCGCTGGTCACCGCTCTCCTTTGGTAAGTTCGTTGAGAGCATGCGATCATGTTCAAGTGTTCAGATACGATCAAGTTTAACGGTGTATTCCACTTTGATCACCCAGGTGATCAAAGGCGACTCTTGATGTCCCTTGATCATCTGAGACATAACCACCTTAAAAAATATATTATTTCGGTATCCTTTAATTACCTATACAACACACGTAAAATAGGTACCTAAAATGGTCGTTTTTGTTATCATAAATGAGACCTTATCATCCGTTCCTGCCTATAATCATCCAGGTGAATATGTCTCAGATGATAAAGGACACTAATGTAGTAGTTCGACCGGGGAGGTACCACCGCCACACCTATTTCTAGCGTGAAGCAGTTCTTGAGAGGTGGAAGGGTGTGGTTGCCGGCTCACTTTTATATGAGGCGACCATCTCAGTTCTTATAGACTTCATATAGAACCCCTGTTCTATATGAAGTTGCTTACAAATCTCCATGGGCGGCAGTAACCACTTACCATCAGGTGGGCTGCTTGCTCGTTTGCTACTTCATAATTATAATTATTATAATTACTTAGAAAAGTATTTTAAAGTCTTATATTTTTAGTATGACGTTTTAAAAATTGACTTTAACTAATTTTATGATTTATCTAGGCGTGGTAGCATGTTACTTTACGTGATTTCAAAAAAAGCTGTGAATTATAGTGTCTTCCACGTTTTTTATCATAAATGCCTTATACTTTATACTAAATAGTAAAAATAATTCTGTGCCCTATGCTGTTTCAAAGAATTTGCCACCTATTTGAATAGGTTCTAAAAGATCAGTCGCAAATGAATCAGAAACTTTTCCATGAAATTGACATCACAACTCCTTAAAACTATCGGAGTAACATTTTGTTGAAATGTTTTTTTCATTGTAGTTTTGTAGCCTGTTGAATTTCTTGTTTAAGTCTTCTCTAGGAAATATTTATATTATTATTTCATTTTAATTATAATTTTGAGTAAAAGTTATTTATAAAAGCGTATATGTATTGATCAGAGTTTTAATTATTATACGTATATAAAAGTTTTGTATGTGCGTGTGTGGTAATGAAGTTCTATAATGTTATATTTCTTAATTGTTTTATTAAGAATCAATAATTGTTATTATTTAAATTATAAAACACAGTGTTTATAATACGATAAAGTTATTTAAAGTTTAATAAAATTAGTTACACTTGCTAAGTACTATAGCGAACAATTGTAAAGAGCTTTTTTATCTTTATAACTCAAATCGTAAATATTTGACTATCTTTATTGACTTGCAATATCCAGTTCCAATGTAAATGGTAAATGTTTTTTTATCATATAAATTCGCCGAATTATAAAATATAGGAAATTTATAAAATTACAAATTAGGACTAGTGCTACTCCAGGTCAATCGCTATTACCTACGTACTTATCATTAAAAATTACCATTTAAGTGTCGCATCGTATTACGTAGCGTCTACACGAGTACGGCGGCTAACAACCTTTGACAACAGTGTTGATGATGATACGGAGTCGAAGGTAGTGCGGTCGATGACCTCGTCATCCTCGTTCGTACCAATTAGTGCGGTGCGTAGTGCGTACTTGGGTACTACGTAAATATTCCACGAGACCCCCAATACGAGCCTCTCACACCCGCATACTTGTACAGTTAATAGCAATCGCATCGCTAAAATTGCCCTACATTACACTGCGAACCACCTGAGCGCATGCGCGAACTTCAGTTCACTTTGTTTTCGCGTTCAATGTCAGCGTATATTGGCTAATTTTATCGCATACGCTACGTATCTCGTTTGATGAAACGAAATGACTTTTTGTTTTTGTGTGTTTTGATTTTTGTCGGCGTGAAATAATTCTCGATTAAACAAGCCAAATAACGGGTCAAGTGCGACTCGGACGCACTGAGGGATTTATAACGCCGCGCAATCTATTTTTGTTACGCTGTTACCAAAAACAACTGGCACTTTTGAGCTTTTTGTTATTTATTGTTTTATTTTAGGTTTTGAACTGTAATCACATTTTAACAATTCTATTATTTGTTTGATTTTTGGATATTTTTTTTATTTCTTTATGATATACATATTAACACATGTACCATGATTAACCGCTTAACTAGCGATGGAGTTCGCTATGAAATTAAAATATGTAATAATCAATATACGTTATTTTTTTAGACCCTGATATATTTTCTCAGTTGCTCATCGCCACCAGTTGCGCAGATAGTAAACACCTCCTGAGTTTTTTGCAACGAATATGAATAATAATAAATAAAAAATATATACTATATATGTACTAGTACGTATGTAGGTACTCGTTGTTTTAACTGAATATCCTGGCGCAACAAAACATTTTGATTTCATTTCTCGTATAAGTTAGATGAATATTGATCAAATTCCTTTAATGTCGATATCGAGTTTCAAACTGCCATGTAACTGGGTCGTGATACCGGCATGGGCTATAAATCTTGAATAGCGCGTCACATAAAAAAAAAGTAAAAAATGCGTTAGGCATTAGAAAAGTGACGGCCGTTGATGTTTTGGTCATCCAGTGCAGATGGAGGTCAGCAAACAATCGCGCGAGTGTGGGAACGTCGAGCACATGGCGGTGTGAGGTGAACGTGCCGGCATTCGCGTGACGACACGTCGAGCAAACGCTTTTCGTTGCTATTTCCGCAACAAGTGTTGTTTTGCAGAAAGAGGCCCAAGCGGGCGAGAAACGCCGCCGGGCGCCGTGCACGCGCCCCTCCGACCGCCACCGCCTGCCACGAGTTCATCCATGACTTTTATCCACAATCATTCGGTTACAACGGTTTTTATGTAGCTTGTTATGTTGCTTAACCAGTTCAAAATTTTGATATAATTGTATGTGCTTATTGTTATCGTGGCAATTGCAATTTTTACAAATATGCGTGCTTGTATATGTGATGACAACAATATTTTTCTATCTGGTTGCAATTTTAACAGCTTGATGCTTTATGAAATTCAGGCTGGCAGTTCTAGATAACCTAACAGTTTGTTTCGTTTTACATTTAAGTTATTTTGATGATTATATTTGTTAAATTAATTAATATTTTGTAATTTCAACTTAATAAATAAAGTCGACCTAATAGTGAGTAAACAAATTAGTGTTTAGATACGATTGAATGAAACTTTACCTTACATCTTAATCTAATGGTGGCATATGTTTAATATGCGTAGTAGTAGGGTGTGTTCCTTAAATTATTTTAGCGAATGCTACACATTCAACTTATTATTTATTATCTGCAAGTGTTCGGTCATTTCGACTTTTAATGGTTCTTATGAGTTAAGGTTGTTAACCTGTTCTGTATTCGAAAGCAATAATTCTATCCAGAGATGATATGCTCCATTGCCATTGCTCATTCGATCATAAAATTTTAAGAGTAACATCCTACTTCAAATTCAAGTAACTCTATTTCGTATTTAGTCGCCGTCATGTCACCATTCGAATTCTAGAATATAATTTGACAATGCGTTTGATGTTTTAAAGAAATGAAATGATTTCTGTGTAGCTTTAGCCATTAAGGTTGCATACGTTTGCAAGCTTAAAAAATGGCGTAAATTCTCCCGTTTTCCCAACATTTCTCTTCACTGCTCTGCTCCTATTGATTGTAGCGCAATGAAAAGTATACTATAACTAGCTCAGGAGTATGAAAAATAGTTGTACCAAGTGTTTTTAAATTCCGTCGAGTAGTTTTTGTTTCTATAAAAGTTATATACAGGCAGGCAAAAATTTAACTGATTGCATTTTTGGCATCAGTATCGATCCCTAATCACCCCCTGATAGTTATTTGGGAAATATATTTCATGTACAGAATTAACCTCTCTACAGATTTATTATAAGTATAGATAACTAACATTTAATTTACACGAGTGCCAGCGTGCAAAGTTGGGTCAAATTCAGTCGCGTGGGCAATACGTCACGGTCACGCAACAGATACGCAAATATATCGTCGTCATCGTTGCCTTTTCAGGAAATTTACTTTAAGAGTACGTGACGTGGTGTTAACGACCTGAAAACGTTTACTCTTTTACCTTATCTTACCTATTTGACGATGATCTATGTCAACTACCTCGACATGTTTTACGTAAACTAAACTAATAGGATATAAACCATATGATAATAATTCGTATGATGTCACGATGAGTTTACGATTTGCGAATCAAAACATTTCTTTGTTCTAGATATTGATTAATTTGGACATGCGATAAAATTATGAGAAATTGATTAAAGTCCAATACCTAATGATACTTGTTTTGATAAAACCAATGCCTACAGAAAAAGTCAATGTTAATGTAATCTAGGTCAAAGAGGTACGGATAAAATTTTACGTATGATGAAAACAAAGAGCATTCCCAGTCTTGTCAGTATTGCTAATTATAGTTATTTCATAAGGTACTTGTTTCAAAAAATAAAAGTAATGAAAAGAAGATTAACAAAAATATGTAAATATTTTTATTATTTAGAACTATTACCTACATAGTTTAAAAATTGTCCCGAAATTGATCCATTTCATTATTTAACGGATACTGACGATATTAAATAGTAAAAAGGATATTTTCTTCTATAAAGAAATTGAAAAAGAATTATGATGACTATAATTTTCAATATTTAATAGTTTTACTTCACTTGAGAACCACGAATGATATGCGGTTTGTTTTTTTTTCGTTCTAGTTTATTGCTATATGCAATTTTTCAACGTTCGGGGCAACACGGGAACCATTCATTTTTTTAGGATAAAAAATAGCCTATGTGCTTTTTCAGGCTATATTCTGTTTCGGTGCCAAATTTAATCCAGATCCATTAAACCGATCTGGCTTGATTGAGTAACAAACATCTATCCATCCCCACATAAATTCTTCACCTTTGAAATATTAAGAAGATAAGATAGTAAGATAAGAATTAGCAAAATATGCCGTGTGGTTTTAACCGCGTTAAAAAACATTAAAGTAATTCCGACAACTTCAATGGGGTACTTCAATTATTTCAGATCAATTTGAACAATCTTCATCTATAATAACAGAAAAGAGATATGATTTGTGTAATGACTTTGTGCACATAAACATGAAATAAAAAATAAAAAAACTTATATTTTACGGAAAGAGAAATGAGCTTTGATATGGGATAAACGACTAAACATTTGTGTTTCGTTAAAGAATTCCCAGCTCGATGAATAAATAAATGCGTAACGAGCCAGCGATGACCCGTAATTTGAATGTACAGTACACAAAATAGGGATCATCACAGGCGGGGAACGAGTGGCTAGCTGATGGAAAGCTCTCTAAGTCTCTATATGTATGGAGATCATATAGTGTGGACGGACCACTTAACCCATACATATTTTAAATATTATTTAAACATTTTCCTATAGATTTGTAAAACTAAGCAAACTTCATTCTTCGTATGTTTTGATTTTGTAAAACTCAAATAGTATTCTTATTTGCCTGCCTGCGAGAGTCTTGAACTAGTGTTAACAGAACATTAATGTAAAGGTCTTGATCATGCACAAGTGTATAAAGTAATAGTGTAATTAAAACAAAAAAAATCTCTATTACTACTACAAAAAACTAGTATCTACTATAATCATCTTACTTCCTTACCTACCTATTATAAGTCGTAAGATAAAGCGAATGGACTGCAGGTTTGTGACTCTGATTATACGCTGAAATTTAGCATACGATTAGTTTATGATCTGGCCTAACACATATTGGATTTACCTTGGTACGCGTTACAGATTCACACAAGTTTGTTCACAAATACTTGTAGTTTGTTCCCTACTGGCTTTTGTTTCTCAGACCTATCTCTGTACTTTTATAAATGAAAACCATGTCATTTCAAACCTATTTGAAATACTTAGTATAAAATTAGCCTCTTTAACTGATAAAAAAATCTTAGTTCCCTTGAAATCCCAGTTATACAGGATTCATTGTAGTTTAGAGGGACTCCGTCACGGATAGCGCGAGTGGGCACGAGACGGCGGTTGTGGAACCGGTCGAGGACGACGGTTGCGAGCGATCGCGGCGCGAGGTGAGACTTGGTGAGAGGTTGCAATTTGCGCCGGCGTGCATTCCGAGCGCATTCCGCCGCCGGGAACGGCGAACGACCTAGCTGCGGCCTTTGATGCACGCTAATAAACCACTCTATCTCACCACGCTTAAGTACCCTTAAGTATCCAATTTTCGACTTGTTTGATAAGGAAAGCCTTCAAGCGTCGTGAACATTTAGTGCATATCTTATAGGTGTATGTATTGATTTAGTAGTTCGTATATTTTCTTTTTATTTTAAATGGCTATATCTATAGAATAGTCGAAATTTTCGCATAATATTTCAAATTACATTTCGGATACTTCAAATATAACTACAGCCATACCTAGTCTTGTTATAAAGCGAAAGTAGGGAAGGGTAGATAATAGTACTAAATCGATACAAATAATTTTGCAACACAAGAAATTAAAGAGATTATTTTACCTCCAATTTGGTTGTTAAATACAAAAGACGTTGATATAAATTTAAAGATCAATTAAGTCATTCCGAAAGTTGATCTCCGCTAAGATAAAAGGAATTCTTTAGTAATTTATGACTTTTATCTTTTCCATACTTAGGATTGCAGTTATTTCGTAGAAACAGTTAATGCAATGTTACGATAATAATTGTATTGAAATTTGTGTACTAAGCTAAGTTAAAAGTATACGAATCGTGGAAAGAGCGTTCAAGGGATAGGAAATTGCGGAAATCATAGTTGGGCATTGTGCAAACATTTAAAAAGATTTTTACCTCCAATTTGGTTGTTAAATATTAAAGACGCTGACATAAATTTAAAGTTCAATTAAGTCATTTCGAAAGTTGATATCCACTGAGATAAAAGGAATTCTTTAGTAATTTATGACTTTTATCTTTTCCATACGTACGCAGTAATGTCATAGAAGCTGTTAATGCAATTTTACGTAAATAATTGGATTGAAATAAGCTAAGATAAAACTATACGAATCGTGAAGACAAATTGCGGAAATCGTAGTTGGGCATAGTGCAAACGTAATGCGCAATAAAGCGTCCATAGGAATGCCGCAGACGAGGGAGTCGTCTCGAGAAGGCCTACGGAACCTACGGCCCGTCTCCCTCTCCCACCCCCGACATTTCCAGGTCGATGACCGCGCCTTTGCGACCTTGCCAGCTGACGCCTGAGGTAGAACTTCCTTGCACGACTTTTCGTAGGCATGTACCCATGCCGCATCGCACAGTGTAGAACTATTTTGTCGACAATACAAGACTGTCGACTACTCGGCTTTAGTCTGCTCTTCGTGCACCGCACTGGCTAATTGCGAATTGGTAGATTTTCCATGTCATTGGATGGAAAGGAAGAGGAGGGACGAATCTTTTTACTATTACGACAACATGGGTATCAAATGAAAGCTAGTAAATAGACCAATCTAAAAATATGTCTTATAACACTTTTACTTGACTATTTTGACAAAAACTCATATAAGCGTTAAATTAAATATATCTCATTATGAACAAAAATTTCATTTTAAGCAGTCAGGTTTTTTGTTTTAATGTTTTAATAATGTTACTAGTTTAAATCTCTATTTGACAATCTAGCGCGTAGTTTTCATCACAATGTTTTCCTTTACCGTTGCAGTAAGTCATCCAATTTAATGCGGATAACTTCATACATCAGAGGCGTGGCTGGGGTATGAATCTCATACACTCCGATTGAGGGGCCGAGTTTCGACCGCTACGTATCATTGCTATTTAGAATATTTTTAACGAATAATAATCGATATGGCGTTCTTGTCGGACGAGAGGCAGGCCGTTAGTGAGTCACCGGCAACCGAAGCGGCTCCGACGTAAACACGGAGGTACACCCTTCGAGGCCGGCGCGTGCAAATAAACGACTGTGTTGTGGATGTATCGCCAACTGTTTTGTTCTACGCAACGTAAAAATGTAAATAGATTTAGAATTATTTTGAATTGCATAGGAATTTTCGTACCGGTTACATACTTAATTTATTTACATGTCATTTGTTATGGAGCCGTTTATTGGTCTATTTGTTACGTTTTACAACGACTAACATAAGACAAATGATAGCAGGTGGGAAAAATATAAAAGTTAATCACTCGAGGCGTGGGTTATATTTTTCTTTACATAAACAGATCGGAGTTCTTACGTCAGTTTTTATAGGTACCTTTTTCAAGGCGATTTACTACAAGACTCGATCCCTAAAATGAAACACACGGGGACAGAAAACTCCGCATTATTTACTCTTGTTAACGTACAACGTTAAATTATCACGTTTTATACTCCTTCTCCGAGAACTCAGTATCGTCTATATTACTATACTACATCTTGGAAAACGAGATAGCTTATAAATAAATCTATTCACTTTTTATTATTATTATTGGCAAACGGTTTAAGTATTAAGGTTCGCTAATTTTCACTTTTATATGAGGCGACCATCTCAGTCCTCGGGAATAGCAACGCATCTGTGATAGACTTTATATAGAACCTCTGTACTATATGAAGTTGCTTACAAATGTCCATGGGCGGCAGTAACCACTTACCATCAGGTGGGCTGCTTACTCGTTTGTTACTTCATATTTACAAAAAAAAAATAACTACTTTATGTAGCGGTTCAAAGGGCACTAATGTTGCAATCCTATATGTAATCTACGAGTGTACACTTATACTAGTACAGTAGTAAACGGACGTCAAATAATACTCTGATTTACAAACGGTACGAAGTTATAAGGGTTTCCGTTCCGTTTAAAAGGAAATCCGTTGTATTTGTGTTCTGACTCCAAAAAGAAGTATAACAAAACAAATATGGTATTCATATGTACCTATACGAGATACCTAAATAATATTTTAGTGAAATAATAGGCACTTCATTTAAAGTTAAGAGGAAGCGGAACCTTAAAAATGATTTACAATATAATAAATGAGAAATATGTGCCAAGGAATATGTAAAATCTTGTGTTTACTGCCTTTAGCTTCAGACTGCAACAATATCCCCAACAGATAGTCATAACATTAAACTTTATTGTATTGCTCTTGTTGTACACTATACGTTATTGGGTAGTGTTTCATTTCTTTTCTTAAAAGTCTGTTTTCGTACTGTTCCATACAGTACCCTCAGTGCGAGTTTGTTACGTTTCCTGAAACTATAATTGGTTACGTTTTCAGCCATATATTGCAAAGTAAATTGCAGTTTTACGTTTTCGTTTACGGACGTATCTTGCAATGTACTTTGTATTGATGGATCAAAACGTAATGTTTTTTGCAAATGTTTGTTTTAAAGGAACGTAATAAAATAACTTTTAGAAGGCAGAACGATACAGTTTGACCAGGGAGGTACCACATCCATACCTATTTCTGTCGTGAAGCAGTTCCTGGCTTACGTTGGAAAGGTGTGATTGCCGGCACTATTATATGAGGCGCCCATCATAGTCCTCGGGAGTAGCAACACATCTGTGATTGACTTCAGATAGAACCCCTGTTCTGTATGAGGTTGCTTACAGACGTCCATGGGCGGCAGTGACTACGTACCATCAGGTGGACTGCATGCTTGTTTGCTATTTCAATTTAATAAAAAAAACTCGAACCAAGGGCAGTGCAGTGCACTGATGAACTGTAGGTAGTAAACCAAACGAGACCACATATAAAGTTGCAACTTTTTTTCTATAAATAGATGTGGTAACGGCAGTACCAATGTATTTCTGACCTTTAAGTCAGATAAAAACATTAAAATTCGAAAATTTAATTAAACAGCATTAGTCACAGAGTATTGGTTTGTGGGTGGCACGAGTCTAAGTTTAATTGATGAGCCATGATTTTTTTGAATATTTGCTTAAAATCAAGATTATCGCTTGCTTTAATGTCAAACGAATACGTGAGAAATGTTTAGCTTGAGAAATCTGTATAAAATATGTGTATTTGAAAAATTAATTGATTGGGTCAGCATGGTGATATATCGCTTAAAACCCTGTTCAGAGTAAAAACCGAGCTATCATGAAATGATTGCCGGTAGAATAGAACAAAAATGGGTCGATCTTGTTAATAAGCCATGGTTAACTTTACTATTGATCATAGCCAGGAATCGTGATGATGTTAGTGAAAATTCCTTGGTATCTTGCGATTATATAACTAGTAACATCGTTAAAAACATTAAAACTAAAAACCCGACTACTTAAAACGATTTTTTGTTCATAATGATACATATTCAATTTAGCACTTATATTATGCTTCATTGATACCCATATTGTCGTAATAGTAACAAAATCGTCGCGTCCTTTTTCCTTTCCAGGCGCCATTTTTAAATTTATATAGCCACTCACTCTGTAAACTGTGACGCTTCTGATGGTATGTAATATGTTATAATTCGTCACGCCGTTTGGGCTGTAGTACATGCCAAAGAAATGGACATACATACATATGCTCGAAAAACATTAGGTACCCTTATTCTGACGCAGTTGAGTAAAAAGTTGGTATCAGCATTCGCCTTGCAGGAGACAGGAGATATAATATGAAAGGAGAAATTATTGTTAGTAATAGTTATGTGATTCGATTGTGTAATATGGTCAGAATTTGAGTTGGGTCGGTATTACCACGCCATCTGCGCGGCATGCGTAAGTAAATAGCCTGCAGAATTGGTGAGTGGGTTCTCAGGCGGGTCACGTGCGCGGTCGGCTCATCGCCGCACCACTTTTATTACATTCTTTGAATAAATAAATGTCTGCCTCAGAAAGCCTACAGGCTGTACTGCTTACAACTAAAGCGGGCGTTTCGGCATTTACAGTATGTAGGTCTCAGAAAGTACTACTAACCCAAAAAACAACACGCGTGAGGTTGTAAGTACATAGCTTGTGGACACCGGATTCAGATTCTTTCGACAATTTACTTTTTCCTATTCTTAAACTTTTTAATTTAGTGTGCTCTTCTTAATTTCGCTAATGATTTTATTAATGTACTCTTTTTTCTCGAACTGTATTACGCCATATACGTAATGAGTGCAGTAGCAAAAAATAATTTGTTTTTCCTGATCAGGTAGTCGTTTAGTTAAAGCATGTAGGTACAGGTGTATTTTGCCTTTTTTAAGTTACCTAATCAAACAGGAAACAGTTAAAACAGTGATTACAACCTTTAATATGTTTTGGCAAGACTTGTAATATACAAGGGAACTGTTATGATTTTGCGTTATATGTCATTTAGCGTTCAATTTGCTACGGGATCAACAAGTAATTGATCCCTGTTCTATCTGGAAGGCGACGTTTGGTTCGGCCGTGATCAGGTTCACATTATTACACCGGTGCCAACCTTGCTTTACGATCGTGACCTGAATGTTTTCTTGCCACCTTCTCCTTTCTTTATTGTCAAGGAGGGCCCGCCCGCCACTCCGCTCGCTTCGATGGTAATAAACTCCGAATAACGCAGTGGGATACATTAATGCACTTAGTTTATACATTATCCTTTTAAATACAATGACAACCAAAACAGACAAAGGTACAGAGGCTTTAATGATACAATATTATCATCTCGTGATTAGGGTTGCTAGCCGTACAATATTAGGTATTGTATTTTATTAGGGTAATTGTAGTTTAGGTAAAAAACAAAGTAAGCAAAAATACTTTATGTATTTTGCATGGCCTGGGATTTCAAAATATTTGTTCGTAAGCAAATTTTGTTCGAAACAAACATTCTACTATTATAAGGTTGGTATAGCTTTACTTAGGGAGTGGTAAACTCCGGTTGCGTTCCATTGGAGATCCCGGAGTCCTCCATACAGCGCCGAGGACGGCCACCGGGAGGGTTTTAGTGCGGTAAAAATCCCACATAACCTAGCGTCGCTCCCACGGCGTCGGGTACCTTTTTGAAGGTTTCCCCCTCGAAAACAAAAAAAAAAGGGAGTGGTAGAGTTTTATATTTTTTGTTTTTTGCTCCTTAAAATTGCAGAAACACAGATGTCAAGATTATCTAGTTTTCTCATTTTTCTCCAACCACCACCACGCATCATCCTAGAAGTTATATTGAGCCTAAACTTAAGGAAAAATAAATTGTACTTCATTTTGGAACTACATACGTAGGTAGGAACTTAATGTTTTTTAAAAGAAAGAACTAACTTTATTTCGTAATACATTGCACACACACAACAAGGGAAAAAAAATAGATCTATTATAACCAATGTATTTGTATTGCTGAATAAAAGGTGGCAACCCTATTTCTGATGCATACAATATATCATCGGTGTTGGTTCCAACGAATCGTTTTATAGTATTTTCAAATAATCAAGTACCGATTTGAGTGTTTAAGTTGTATGTATGATGTATTGACAAACATTCATTAATGTTTTCTCGTAGCACATTCGTTTCCGTACTTGATTATACATACCTACCTACAAGTTTGTTTAGTGCTACCTTTTAATCAGTAAATTTTACATACATTGTTTATGATTTTGCTACGCTTACAAATAATCATGTTTTGATTGGATCAAATTGGTAGCAAATATGTGTAGAAGATAAGATATACTTGTAGATAAATAATAATGAAAATATTTCAAACAATTATTCCGTAGCATTTATTCAGTACTAAACATCCGTATATTTGTTTGCGAACAGGGAATATACACATTTACGCTTTACGATGCACTAAAAGATGAAATGATCCAATTACATATACACATGAGGTTAGTTAAGAGAAGAGCGATATGTTCAGAAATATAAAAAATCTGCTTTTTAAATATCGATATCTTATATGTTGGGAAATAAAAACAAAATTTAAAAATCTATTTAATGGTCGTTATTCGTTATGTTTACAAGACGACGCGGTATTTTGTTAACTGTATTTTTAGCTCGCGTTTGCTACCCAATGTCAAAGAACATAAATAAACATATTGCTTTTGTATTTAGAGGCCTCGAGCTAGAGCCGATTGCAGTGTCTTCCACAGACCGAACCTAAGTCACGCTTGACAGCATTCAAATCTGCGAGCTAGCGTAGCTATCAGCATTCTAACTTCGGCAAGATTTATTTTGCCATCAGCCAAATTGGAAAGTTCCTTCACATAATTTTATATCCGGTTGTAGTGATGCAAACGTTCACTTTATTTTTGTTTCTGCATTTTCCTTATTTGGGATAGTTATGTTTTGTAGCTAAATGTAGATAACAAATGCTTCGTGCAAGTAAAAACATGTGAATAGATTATAATTTGAGCTGGAGTCGTCACTTCGGCAATAAATTGCTTCGGTATTTATTTATTAATCCCTATTACTAAAACAAAATGATTCTCCAAAATTGATACACGGTTGATTCATCAGGCGGTTTTTGTATGGGAAATTTTCGAGATTTTATTACGGATGTGATGTTTGATAAGTTCAATAATGTGTAGACATATTGATTGTACTTTTTTTTTTTATAAATACGAAGTAGCAAACGAGCAAGCAGCCCACCTGATGGTAAGTGGTTACTGCCGCCCATGGA
>DWNE01003851.1:0-16063 GCA_018249875.1 Cecropterus toxeus
TAGGCCATAGTCCACCGCGCTGGCCAAGTGCGAATTGGTAGACTTCACACAACTTTGAGAACTCTTTTTTTATGAGACCTCTCAGATGTGCAGGTTTCCTCACGTTTTTCTTCATCGTAAGGCAGTGATAATTAAATTCTAATACGCACATAATGTTAGAAAAATCTGTGGTGCGTGCCTGGGCTTCGAACCCCGGATCCTCGATTGAGAGACCGAGTTTCAACCATTAGGCTATCATTGCTCATCTGATAACTGGAGGATCATTCAGTTCAAAATTAAGGCATAAATAACACTTGCAAACTTAAAGCTCACCCTACAACTAAGCCGCAGCATGCGTAAAAAGCCTTAGCGCAGATATTCATTGCCGCATGTTTGCATCGCTACACGTATCAAGCCCCAGTCTAGGTACTGTTCGTACGGGACCCGGTCACGAAGCCGTCCTCCGTGACAGACGTAACCCCTCTTGTTTCACTATCACTTTTAATGTAAACTCAAAATAACTTAACGTTTCGGGTCGAGGTCTACTGTGTGCATCCGTCGACGAAGAATCGGAACCGTCAACAATTTAGGGTAAACTACCCGATGAGACAATTTGATCGAATGGACGTAGGAGTTAACAGCGTTCAGACAGACAGTTCAGTGGAAGGACTTAAGTGAGCCGAAACACAAAGTTATTTCGAGTCAGACGGCAAAACTGTATCCCTATTTCTGCAGAGTTATAAAACAACACAGTTAAGCATCGCTGTGTTTTGGTTTGCAGGGTGTGATAAGGGAGAAAATAAAACTGTCAGCACGAAAAAAAGCCGTGTCATTCAAAATTTCGAATTCCATTTTTCGACATTACCTATTTCACTTTGGATGGGCTTACTGTTTTTTTACGTAGAAGCAGGACATGCACTTGCTGTCCTCTTGATGGTAAGTGACCACTGTCGTCCCATTGACACCTGGGACCAACCCTAGATAGATCACATATTAGAATCACAGCTAAGGTGCAATTCACTGATGCATTGTTACCCCTGAGGACAACTGCCTCATATGTCGTAAGCAACTTGCGCAGTTTGACTGTTTCGTCAATCAGTTAGGAACCTAGTATCCTTGCATATCATACACATTAAGATAAATAGGTATGTTCCAATACGCTACCAACAGCCATGCCAAAAATGGATTTGTGCACTGAATTATGCCTTGTACAGAAATGGTTTCATTACGATTGACTAAACGATATCAGCACATATTACACATAATATTATAAATTTCAACTGTATACCAGCTCCTATTTTCTAGTGCCTTCTGTTAAATTGAACACTCATATTTTTAGGGTACTTTAATTTTCCCATACACGTTGTCATCTCAAATACCACCCTAAAAAGAAATTAACAGATTTTTGCTGCATCGTGGATACCATGGACACAAATTAAGACAAATATATAAACACCCACACCCAGAAAAAAAACTAAAGTCACCATTCAAATATGATTGCCGGCTCACTTATATATGAGGTGAACATCTCAGTCCTCGGCAGTAGCAACGCATCAGTGATCGACTTCAGATAGAACCCCCTGATCTACTCGTATATGAAGTCGCTTATAGATGTCCATAAGCGGCAGTAATCACTTACCATCAGGTGAACTGCATGCTCGTTTGCTACTTTAAACAGATAAAAAAATCTGTGTGACCGGGAACCGTACCCGGAACCCACAGCGTGTCAATGACTTTGCTTGAACAGAATGATGACGTATTGTCTATTAAAATAAGGTATGGTTTAATATAGCCAAATCGCAACCATGTCGCAGTTATGACTAAAATTGCCCTGTCACAAGAAATCTATACTATCTACATATACTAATATTATAAAGCATTAGAGTTTGTTTGGTTGAACGCGCTAATCTCAAAAACTACTGATTCGAATTGAAAAAATATTTTTAAGTTGAATAGTAATTTTATCGTGGAAGATTTTAGGCTATACTACATCCCGCTATGTTTGTTTGCAGCTAGTCCTTAATAGAAACGCAATCACACGATACTTTAAACAATATAAGCCTTAGCCAACCGCTTGGAGGCGTTTACTAGTTCACATGACTCCCAAATTATTAAACACTAAGGCAATTCGCAGAAACATCGTATTCTATCTATAGTATTGTATAGTGTACGCCTATTTCATAAATTGTTACTAACCCAGGTGACTACTACTCGTTTTCCTAGAACTGGTCATTATAACAGTTTCCAAGAAAGCAGTTTTAGGAAACATGATTAGATGACAGAGCTAAGTCGTGGTCAGATAAAGTTCTATACTAATACTATAAAACGGAAGAGTTTATTTTTTTCTTTGTTTGAACGCCGTAATCTCTGGAAGTAGAAGTAGTAAGAGATATGTAGCGTTAATAGGAATTGATTCACTAATGCAGATTACAAAGCTATTATGGCAATATCTATCGGGCACTAACACACGATATAATTACATGAAATCGTTTATTATTTATTTGTCGTCGTCATCATGTCCCAGTTGTGATGAGAGATCGGTTCCCATCACTAACATGTTGTAATCTAATGAACATAAATATTTTTTTGCGATATATATAAATAGGTTTGCGACACATCACATTGCTTACAAGTCCTTAATCAGAAGCCAGCATAAGTAAACCACCAACAGTAGTTTACCAAACAGTAATCTACATACGAAGTGCCAGCCGGAATGCTTCGAAAGGTATCAACATCCGCGCGTTAACTGTGCAGTTTTTTAAAGGATGCGGTTACTAAACAGCCTAGCAAACAGATAGTTTTTTATTAGTACGCAGCAAACTGCAATGGTAATGTCGCGGAAGTGTACCCAGAGGTTTGTCGTTTCATTTCATGTCATTTCCCAATAAATAAATAAAACGCTTTCTACACTCATAGCCCCATAGTAGGATTTTCTCCTGTGTCGTGGGTGCCATGGACTCACAAAGACGAATACGCAAACTCCCAGACCCAGAACAGAAATCTAAACTCGTCATTTACATTTCTGTCTTGCCAGAGATCGAACCTGGGACCCACTGCGTGTCAGACCGGTATGGTGATCGCCCCGCCACGCGAGTCGTTAAATATAATATTGTAAAATCATGGCAATATTTAAGTAAGGACATTTAAATAGTAGTTACAGATAATATCCTTTGACCAAATGTAAAACCAAAAAGACCAAATGTAAGACCAAAGGTCCAAAGGACCAACTTTGGACATTGGAGTCCTAACGTGTCTTCGCCACAAATATTTGTACATTGCTATGAAAACTCATGTATAAAACTATAATATCGCGCAACTCTATCCAACACCACAATATAGGCAATTAAGCGAGCGTTAATATCAAATATGTATGTGTCTGACTTGAAGAGGCTACGAAATTTCGCTGCATATAGAGTAATTTTACCAACTTATACCCTACGCTGATGCTTTCCAACCAAGCGCATGTTTCGTAGCCGAGTTATAAAACAAGTCGAGGGCTATACTAAACGGGGAAACGTACGCGATGATTTTCAACTTCTTAGTCATAGGAAGCAATTCATCTATAGCTGACCTTAAACTCCTACTTCTGATAGAACAATTTGGGTTTGATTAATCGATTTCCTCGGGCAGTATAGACTGAATGCTACGAATCGGTTGCAACATTAAATTTATAAAAGAAAATTAACTCCACTAAATTTAACTACTAAGAGACCCATTTTGACTGAAGTCATGTTTAATTAAAATTTAATTGGCACTGCTTTACGGTGAAGGAAAACATCGTGAGGAAAACCTGCACATCTGAGAGTTTAAAAAAAAGAGTTCTCAAAGGTGTGTGAAGTCTACCAATTCGTACTTGGCCAGCGCGGTGGACTATAGTCTAAAACTCTCTCACTCGGAGAGAAGACCCGTGCCCAGCAGTGGGACAATAATGGGTTGACGAGAGACCTAAAGTACCAGCGTCATCAACCCATTATTGTCCCACTGCTGGGCAAAATTTCTAAATGGGCGGGTGGCAAGTTCGACTTCCGACCCAGACGACATAAGTCCACGTTACGCCACTTAGTTTAGGTCATAGTCCGCCACGCTGTCTAACTGCTAATTGGTAGAATTAACACATCTTTGAGAACTTTAGAACTTTCAGGTGTGTAATTCGTCAAGATGATTTCCTTCATCGCAAAGGAGGGATAATTATTTTTACATTCTTAATTTTGGAACATAAGCCCAGTACTAGATTAGAATATCTAGGTATATGAGAACTGACCACTAATCTAGTTTACATGGCGGAAGAGACCTCAAAGGACGGCGCCAGGATTCCTATAACAATAGGACCAGCTAGATTGATCAGGCCGTGGCGCTGTGCCAATCTGGTGCCTAATGAATAATGGTAATTAGCGCAACAGGCAATATCCTGGATCTTTACGCGTACTAGCCTTAAACTATTTTTAAGTGTGGAGAATTAATTTTGCATCGTCATGAATAAAAATAAAGTTTCGAATCGTGAACAACATTTTAATACATCGTCGTCTACCGATTATTGTCTCAAAATCTGGGTACGAGTCTCTTCTTAGTGAGAGGGTTTTAGGCCATCGGCCAAACCGCTCACCAAGTGCAAAGTACTTACTTTACACACCGATGAGAATTTTATTTAAGGATTTCTCACGCGTGCAGCTTTCCTCGCGATATTTTCCTACGATACAATCGTTACAACAGCAAAAGAATACTCACAATTAAATCATCGCATATCCTGAATAACTAAAGCCATGCAATTTGGACAATAGGTTCATTTTATGAAGAAAACAATCCTACAACAAGGATTTGTGATTATTAAGTGATATTTCACTCTTAAGGAAGGTTGAATAGGTGATCAATTTTTCTGTATTACAATTTGCAAATTCGAAGTAGCGAAAACATCTAGAACTTAATAATATACCCATTCTACATACCTACTTCAACAATAACGATAAAACTTTTAACCAATCACATTAAATAAGTCCAATTTTATATCAATTAACGCGTACAATTAGTCACTTAACAATACAAAAATTTTATTTATTGCACAAAAAAGTTCATATAAACACGTTTGCAAAATTGCAATATCAATTATTATCTATTGTTCGTTAGCTATTCAAATATGATCGGACATCACGCTGACAGAGGTGTTTAATTTTAATTAGCAATTACTATTTGTGTACTTTTCCGATTCAACCAACCACTAGGGATGTAATATGTACAATAAAAGTACGATGAGTCCAAAATAACGTCAATTTTTGTAAATTTTGTGTGGTAAACTAGTAACATCGTTAAAAACATTAAAACATAAAACCCGACTGCATAAAACGAAATTTTTGTTCATAATGATATAGATTTAATTTAACTTTATACATAAGTTACATATAATGTGTTTGCACGTACATAGATACACATTCATGTTGGCATTTTTTTTTTAATTTTCACTTCTCTTCATGACTGCCTTTTTTCTAAATTATTATTATTATTATTACTGTTTTTACGCACTAATGTGCAAAAGACGTTTATAAAATGCTGAAATCTCAAGACATAAATTTAATATTTATATCGACAAGGTACTCGAACAATGTACAAGATTGCTCGATAACTCATTAATCGATATCGGGATCTCCCATCACTAATCCACACTACAAGACGGAATGAAAAATAATGTCAGTTATCAATTTAAAGTTGTAAAGCATAGTATGCAAATTACGAGCCAGTCAATCGACAATAGAATTATTATAATGGTTGCAGTTGATTATTGCGTTGTACAGTTTTCAAACGAGGTATAAAGTCATTTATTTCATTGCAACACACTTCGGTTGTGGTCTGAACTATTCCCTTATACTAGTACAGTTATATTATGCCGTAAATATGAGACTATGTTTATGCAGTCTCCTCTTTATCTCATTATTGTCCCACTGCTGGGCGCGGGTCTCGTCCCAGCGTAAGTGGTAAAGGGACATAGTCCAACGCGCTGCTCATGTGCGAATTGGTAGACTTCTCATATCTTTAAGAACCTTTTTTTCAACTTTCAGTGTAGGTTTCTTTAACCGCAACGCAATAGGAGTGATAATTCAATGATTAATGGAATATGCGTAGAACTTTAAAAAACACAGATGCATTGGAATCGAACCTGTGAACTCCCGATTAAAAGCAAAGTACAACCACTAGGCCTTCAGTGCGTACTACAGTATAGTACGAGGTCGTCTATCTGACTTCGTTTGTATTGGTGGTTATTGGGCCCTAAGTAATATCTTCCTAAGAAGTAAATTAGAAGTCGCGTTTGCCTTATCTTTGTGCATATTTTCAGGTCAAAAAATCTGATTAAAAATAAATTCAATGTTTATGAATTTTATCTACTTTTTATTTTGTACTACGGTAGATTTACACCACGACAAAGATACCGGTTTCGGTTGAACTACACTAGTTATACTTGGTAAATAATGTAACCGTTACTCAATTTGAGAATTGGTTAAATAAGTAAAAGTATATTATATATGGTAACGAAATGTCTCAAACCGAACTGAACATTGTTTTCTTTTATACAATACAGCCTCTACAGAGGCCCCACGATCTATATAGCAACGTATTAACCAATACAAGTGAGACAGATACCCAGCAGAATAATACACAAACCGGTCAAGTGCGAGTCGGAATCTCGCACTAAGGGTTCCGTAGCATTTTCTATAAAAACTGTAAAAAAATCACATTCCTTATAGAGGAGCCTTTATTTTTATTTAATCATGTATTTTTTAAGTGAATATTTGACTAAATATTCTGTCTAAATATTTCAAGCCTGTTCAAAAAAAATTACTCTTGCATGGGAGCCCCCACTAGAGTGACTGGGAGCTAAATATTTATTTTGAAAAATATATACCTATTGTGAAAATATCAACTGTCAAACTATCACGGTTCTTCAGACAGAGCCTGGTGATAGGCAGATGGACAGCGGCGTCTTATTAATAGGGTCCCGTTTTACCCTTTGGAACCCTAAAAACAAACACCAAAATGCATGAATGATTGAAGTTATCTCAAATCTTTCTCAACGCATCTAATTAGCGCATACAAAGCAGCGTCATGCAACATGTGTAACGCAATAAATGTAAGTGACTAAGGGACATGAAAAACGGCTCAAAATAATAAATAGAGAGTAACACAATCGAAATGTTGCGACGTGGACGAATAAGCAACTCCCATTGTTATGTCTATGGGATTTTGGGTGGCCATGGATCCCGATTTTTTGCGGACATTCCTATTATAAAACTGTAACCGGTCAGACGTTAATTTCTCGCTAGCGCCCACTCATAATTCATATGGTTATTTTAAAAGAACTAAATTGAATTCAAGCAAAAAAACCTTTAACAATTAGTTACCGTGTAAGTAATTTTGTTAATAATCATTTGTCAATCCTTCAAGGGAGATTATTTTGCATTGCATAGAGAGGAAGAACTTAATCAACTAAAAAACATACGCGACCACATCTATCACAGGACAATAAAAAATAAAACTAATTTATAATTAAATTATTTTACAAATAAGTACACTAGTATCATTATTCACTTTAGTTGTATTTGAACGCCAGACGTTTCATAATTTCCACGGAATGTCCCATATTTAACTTTACACTTGGCAACACTAATGGGGCACCAATTATAATCGAATCAAAAATGTACATTTAACACATCTCATCAACGCCGGGATGATACGTAAGGTGTTATTAGAATTGTTTTATTATAACGGTTATTGGGACGTAACTAAAAATCGCAATCAAACAGTAAAAGTTGAAATTATATTTTCATAATTCTTTCCGATCTGATTACAATACAAACGATGCAGATTTGTTGCTACAAGATAAACGAAATTACGAATTGAGAGTAATAAGTGTTCGAGTTTCATATTGGATATACAGGATTTAATCTACATAATTTGTTTTTCGTTTCGGTGGATGCATGGCGACGATGACTGACTTAAGTATAAAGCGACCTTAGTCCCCGGGAGTGGCAACTGATCTATGATCAACTTCGTATAGAATCCTTGTTTGATATTAATTTTCTTACTGTTGTCTATGGTCAGTCACCTACTACAAGACGGACTCGATTACTTGTTTATTAAATCAAATTGTCATATATTACAAAAATTGCCGTACAGATATTTTTTTAAACTTTATAACAGTTTAAAATAACTATGACGTTTTATATAAGACCAAATTATTTTAACAATACTTATATAACGAGTATTGACAATAGAAAATATTGTACTATACTGCCTTATGGCTTTTGTCATAACTAACAGCTTACCAATTCGAATTAAAAAATTATAGTCAAGACAGGACAACGTCTTTCGTGTCAGCCCATAAATAATAAAATTAAATTACTATTTTTATCAGATTGTTCCGGTCCTAAACACCATTCCAATAATACGATAAACGCGCAAATTTAAAACATAAATGCCGGAACAAATCAATTCTTAGCCATCGATGCTGTGGTGAATACGAAACATTATTAAATTGTAAAACATTTTCCAGTAGTATGATAGTATAGTTTTATTATGTAACGAATAATTTGAATATATTGCAATAAACTTATTTAAAAATACATTTTTCTCTAATCGTATAGGCCAGCGATCGGCATCCTTAAAAGGATACTGACTGAAGAATTTCTGAATGATATGCGCTTACATAGTTACCTATTAAAAATATACTCACTTACTACAATGGCGAAGGGAAACACTTTAATTTCATAATAAGAACTGATAGCATTTCAAAAAACTAACAAATATCATAGACCAAGACCTTGTTTTGCAGGACACCAGAGCCGCGTGTGATGTGAATATTCACTACATCGTCTTTTTTTTTCTAAAATAAAATTTAATCTACAAAATTTTAAAAAACTAGGACAACTTAAACGTTAGAAAAAAATATTTGTTACAACCTTTTTACATCTTTATTTGTTTCGCCATCATAATTCGTAATTTTCGTATAAAATTAAGATTTTAAATGCATTTACGCAATCATCTCACTTAGTAGTTACTAAGTGGCCAAAAAGGTCACCGACTTCTGTCTTAGACCATTAAAACTCACAAACAAAACTTACAAAACGCTATTATGGTAACTCATTATGATGTTCTCATTTAGCGTAAAGCTAATTAGCAAGTAAAAGTGACAAGAGTCGAATAGCGGCAACATAAAGAACTAAAAAACTTTCTTCGCACGACAATATAACCAACGGAGAAAGTGCGAAACAAATACTTATACAAAGTAGAGAAAATGCTCACCAATTGCTTAGAGAAATGTGCAATGAAAGAAATTACAATGGTTTCATTTTAAAATTCATCGTTGCGTCAATCAAATCACGTAGATGTTAAATCTTAAACGATTGAACTCAAGTATCCTCGTTTTACTAACCACTCGTTAGAAGTAAATCAATCTGTTTCTTTCTTACAAAACATCTACATCTGGCGATTTCTGCTTACTAAATAGTCCAGTCCAGTCAAATAAGGTCTGAAATAAAAATATAAGACTCGATATAATGTATATATGTAATATATAATATAAAACTTGATATAATGTAGTTATAATACCCGCGACACAGGAGAAAATCCTAGTGTGGGGCTATGAGTGTAGAAGGCGTGTTGTATAATGATACAAAAATGATGTGTAAATGTTTTAGTGACGGCAACCCCCGGCAAGGGTTAAACAAAAACCTAAAAAGTGCGTTTTCGAAATTACTGGAAAACGGTAAAAAATAGACATTTCTGCATGGAAAATGATCAATGACTTTTTTCCTCCGATCAAAATTAAAGAATAAGTAAGTTCTTCCTCTTTAGACTCTGCGCTTTGTCAGGTCAGAATGTCTATCTTCACTCATGTATATAGATATACATATAATTATGAATATTGATAGGACGTAAAAATAACCACGAGCACGTATAACATTCATAAATTTGCCAAATATCACCTATATACTTACGAAATTAGGAGTTTGGCTCGAGACACCGGAATCTTGGCAGACACCAAATACCCTCATGTGTTTACAAATTTCTGTTGACACACTTACGTGCATGTTTCCCAACTGTACATTTTAACAGTTAAAGGAAAACCCTAACTGCACAGTAATAGGGAACGTGCGACGTTAAGTTAAAAGTTTGAACCAAAACCTTAACTTCAATATTTCGGTAACGAAAACATGTGATTTTAGTGGATGAGTATTGCACGTAAATTGTATATCAACATTTAAAAACACCGACTAAATAATGCCTGAGGGATACGTTTCGAACCAACCTCCTAAATTAAATAGGTTATCTATTAATGCAGTTTATATTTTTTATATTTTACGTAATCCAGTAAAACGGATTCGATTTTCGAAAATCCATAATACCAGGCGAGTTAGTAGAGAACGATAATTATAAAAAAAAACCTACGAGTACATTACAATACTTTAGATAACAGTAAAATCATAAAGCTTAAATCATGCGACCTATAACTGAGGCTCTCTTATTCAGACGAGTCGGGTGGCGGAACGATCACCATATCAGTCTGACACGCAGTGGGTTTCGGGTTCGATCCCCGGGTAGACAGATATGTAAATGATATTTAGCCTGCATTTTGGATATTGGGAGTTTGGGTATTCGTCTCTGTGTCTTTGTGTGGTTGTGTCCATGACACCCACTAAATAGGAGAAAATCCTAGTGTGGGGTTATAAGCGTAGAAAGATATTTTTTTCTTATTTGTCTAAGGTCAACGTCTGATTGAATATAAAATATTTTGTTTTGTTAGAATATCAACAGACAACGCAAAGCGTATCACAGCTGAAACATGACAAAACATCATGCGCAGACTTAGAACACTACATCTTTATATATCCTGACATGTAGAAAAAAACCTATCGTGTTAAACGACAATCAACAATTACACAGTACGAGTAGTAGATTTAAACTGTGTAATTACCACCATGGGACAGCAAAAACACTGATATCAGTTATCATCTACTGGTAATTGGAGTGGAAACATGATGTGCGTCAATTCACTTATGACCTTTTATTAGACTGATATTATGAATCTAATGCAGGCTGTGCACACTCGCTGAGATACCCCGAGACAGGTCAAAGGTTAGGAATATGTTCACGATGCTTTCGTTCTGCTCGCCTCTTCATTTAATACGAACATCAATATTTTGAATTTTGATACAAAAAAAAAAACAGCAAAATTTCTTACACCATGAAATATAAACAATCACGTTGTTATCATATCTAAAGAATGATATAAAAATAATAAAAAAATATCAATAAAGTTCGCGCAATTGATTTGTTGCGGGTAAAATCAATTCGTAGAACAATATGAAAATAAAATTAATTCCGACACGTTTTGCAAATCGGATTTTGCGCCCGAACCAAAGAAACTCGATGCCAGTTGTGCACACTTGCCGAAACACTGAGATTAGCCAATGTGCGTCTATATTTGGTGCTCTCGTTTCGTTCGCTGTGTCCCGGCTTATCTCGCCACCTCTTCGTTGCGACTCAAATTTTCGGCCCAGATAAAGGGTCTCAATGTGTCCCTCGAGGTTACCGAACGCGAGCCATAGATTAGTTTTTTCGATGTGATGGTGCATTTAAAAATATTTATAGTAGTAGTAGTATAGTATATTTATATTTATAATACACCACAAAGCCAAAAAACGGCAAATTTATGCTCATTTTTTTTCTAATCCAACACTTGCATTTGATATAAAAAATATGAAAAACATTAATGACGGTAAATAGAGCTAGAACATTCATATATGATACATCGAGTGTGTGCAGCCGGCATGATAAATTTTATTAATCAAGGCAATTGAGTTCAACACATCTGGAGGCTCGCAACAAACCAGTGAACAATGGTGTGTGCATTTTAATGTTACCAATCAAGTTGATTGCAGGCTGTCGATAGCGTGATCTCGCGCAAACCGATCGGAATGCAACACTTTATAATGCGTTATATAATACCTACGTTTTAGATGACGGACTACTTTTTATGTAGGAAATAGTAGGCATTGTGTGTGCTTATAATGCTTTGTATCGCAAATGAAGAAAGGTATTTTAATTGGTGTATCATAGTAATTGGTACACATTTCTAAAGAAAAAGTTGAGCAACGGATTAGAGGTTCAGATTAATCAATGTCGCATTCCTGATAGATTTTTAATGACAAGTGCTGAGTTAATTGGATGTCGCATTTTATATAAATTAGCTACTTGATTCATTTTGTAATCAATGATTTTTTTTCAGTCCACCGTAACATAATATGTTCCTTATCATAGAGTATAAAAATAGCCTAATGTATAAAACAGTATTGATCAAGTTATATTAAGTGTTCTCAGTTTTGTGTTACTATTCTATCAAATTCAAACCCTGGGCACTAAATTGTGATTGTTTAAAGTTATGTGCTTAATTGAAATTAGTTTTACATTTTAGCGCTCTTTGATCGAATGACGCTTTGGACAACACGTATTAGTGAAAAAGTAAAGAAAATATTCACGATGCATGTTTGAAAAAAATTATGCTTTTTTTTAGCGTTCAGAACGATAAACATACATACATTAACAGGATCGCAAGAATTGACGACTTCATGCCGATACCGTCCGCGATGGTTATAACACACTCGTCCGACGAGGATAAAACGTGAAAAATATTATAAAGAAACCTACACATCAAACAATTCTTCATAGTTATCAAAGAATGTAGTAATCGGCGTCATAGGTTACGGCTATAATCATTCTAACTAAAACGACTAAACGAGCTGCTAATAATTCAATATACTTTAAATCTTTTTTTACTTTATTTTTCCCCGCGACTTATTTATACTTTTACTATGTTAAACGAGAACAAATTTACAACTGATACATCGTCAATACGTATTTCGATTCGAGCCACGTGCCCGGAGTTAATGCAAGTAATTATTCGTGAACACAAGTCACGAAGATCCAATAAACAGTTCACACATGCCAGGCAAAAATACAAAGAAAACAATTACTCCCAGTGTAGAAACACTACTCGCATGGAATACGAAGTGGTCTGCACCACTCAAGCGCCCATTCAGTTTCAATTTGGCGATTACAGGCGTATTATTGCACGACTCTAACGCGGAGCGTTTGAGGTAGGGATGTGACATGGCTTGTCAAAAATCAATGCCATATTAACACGTTTATAACAAGTATAACACGTTTTTTCCTAGATTACACAAAATGTATTAATCGTATACTTCAATAATTTCAATATAAAATTTAAACCAGGAATCTCAAATTGGAGCTTTTACATTTAGAAAATTACAAGCATTTAACAATATGGTCATGACGATAAGATTATGACGATCTGTCTAAGAACTGACTAAATAATTGCTTCCAAAAGACAACAGCAATTTTTTTAAACAATTAAAACTATAACAAACACGTGAATATCGTATTAAATGATAAGAAAAAATATATAATAATAATATAGTTCGCGTAATTGATATGTTGCGTGTAGAATCGATTCGTACAAGAACATAAAAATAAAATTAATTCCGACACGTTCTTTGATCTTATTAATACGTACAACCTTCAAGTCATTTGCCACATGCCAATTTGATGTGTATTTAAGTGGAACGGCACTATGGATTAGTAATTTTACGTTTTAATTCTTAAAAAATAAATGCTTATCAATGATATTAAAATTACTAGTATCTCCCGCCAGGCTAGGTAATCATGCCTGGGGAGCGGCCGTGCTCCGACAGTCTCAGTTCAGAACTTGTATATGCACGATGTTGAGAAAACTCCGATAGCGTGTTTCAGAATACGGTGACGTGATATCTCTTATGAGTAGCGAGAGGTCGCCACACAAACATGAAAATCTTTGTATTTTATAACTATACTGACTCATAACTGATGGAAAGTAATCACTGTTGCTTATAGACATTTGATTCACCAGAGGTGTCGACAATCGCATCGCCGGCTTACATTGACATTGAACAACGTTAACGTTGATGAACAGACAGCGGAGGATTAGGGTCCGGTTTTTACCCTTTGCCGATCGGTTAACATATTCGTCTTTGTGTCCATGGTACCCACGACACAGGAGAAAATCCTAATGTGGGGGCTATAAGTGTAGAAAGCGTGTTTAAGGATCATCCATAAATTACGTCACACGATATGAGGGGGGAGTAGGCCAATGAAGTGTTACATGGTGTAAAAAGGGGGTGGGTAGGTGTCATATATTCACACGTCATATTTCAAATTTATCTAAGTATTAAAATCTCATTTATAATTTGAGAACTGCCGTATAATTTAATGTCTTCTATGAGTAAAATTGCAAAATGTGACATCACACTAAGAGGAGAGGTGGGGGGGTCACAAATGTAATCAGCCGTGACAAGGTAAGAAAGGGGTCAAAAAGTCCCCTGGCCCCTAAGCTATATATTTTTATACAATACGTTATCTATACAAAAACGAACCGTATGGGGTTGAATAGCAACACTCCTTCTGGTCCGGTGGATGTCGTAGAAGGCGACTAAGAGAAAATCCAGGCAATGGGCAGCAGCATCCTCCTATGTGAAATCAACACCCAATGCCGTAAATTCTTATCCATGCCCGATGATTATTGCCAAAAATCCCTATTAGAAAAGGCAGATATCCAGCAGTGATCTGATAAACATAAAACTCCTTCTATCCATTTAGATCCAGTAATATGCAAATAGCGTAATCCACATCTGCGACTCAAAGCGACACCCAATTTGGTTCACTCGCAAACCAGATGCTATCAACAAACCAGTACAGGCATGACACATACTTGCGTAACATGTTAATTGTTATGATAGCTTTAGAGCAGGGCTGCTGCCAAAACTTGGCGAAATATTTATAAAAATAAATTGAACTAAGGAAATATCATCTTTAAAAATGCCTTTGTGATTTGCCTGATTGATTTCTGCTTACTAGTAGCAGTGTTAAATCTTGTTGTAGTCTTAAAGGCAGTGGCAATAGATACTTCCTCTTCCTTCCTTCCTTCCTCCGGAGGTATTCTCGGAGCGCTATGACATGAGGTTCTTCAAAAAGGGTGTGAAAAGAGCTCTCCTTCAAAGCCGGCAATGCATAGGCGACTCCTCTGGTGTTGCAAATGTCCATAGGCGACGGTGACTACTTTCCATCAGGTAGCCCGTATGCCCTATCGTTAGGTTTAAGTATAAAAAAAAAATTAAAAAATAAATACTTATCAGAGGCGTTCCAACTTAGTCCTCAGAGGTAGAACCAGATCTGTTCGTTAACAGATCTGGTTCTACCTCTGAGGACTGTTACCGTACGTATGATTTAAATATTATTTGCTTCAATTAAAGTTAACCATGGGCTCCAGTGACCACTTAAAATCAGATGGACTGCATGCTCGTCGGCTACTTCAAAAATATTTTATTACTTCAACTACACAAAAAAAATATGTTCATAGCAACCCTACTCTATTTAATGTGTATAACAAGGACTGGTTTTAATGTATTTTATAGCACACTTGCCGCTTTACATCCTAGCATTTGTTGTTTTTCTAGACTTCACCAACATCCGCCTACGCGACATTAAATCTAGTTCTTTCGAGGACCGGTCGCCACCTGACCTTAGCAGAGTGAGAAATGGATGCAAAATGCTATGCAGAATACTGTAACTTTATTATCGTCAAATTCATTAGACTAAGAGAAAGAGCAATGAAAAATCGGACCTGATTTTCTGTTTCTCGAATGATATTAGGTATATTTTATGATTGTCGTAGGATTAGTTTTCGAAGGAATGAAACAAATTTCACCAAATCACGCTTAGTTCCGCTCCTAAGGTAGAAGTCTTTTTTTCACTCCTACTTATGAAAACGATTTCCTTTCAGAAATGTAATCAAAACACGGCGTTATGTAATTTAATCGATTAAAGGATCGAAATCGAATAAATGATAACGTTTCCTTTTTACAATCTATCGCTGTTCACATGCACCAGTTTTTACGTAACTTTTTTGTTTTGACCAAAAATTTGTAATATTAAAAAATGAAAATATTATTTGCCGTTATTTTCTTACTTACCTACTGAATAATCCGTT